>SKCR01055222.1:0-44749 GCA_019454045.1 Zanthoxylum bungeanum | reverse complement strand
GAATTCACATCTTTTTGCAGCAATAGAATAATTTTTCTGATTTTTCTGATTTTTTTTCTTTGATTTTTTATTTATATACAATATCTCTCATCTATGTAGCGAGTGTTGGGTCGGTGGCTCTCAAACTAGTTGTCTTTAGGGCACCAGGTGTTAAGACACCCCTACGGACTTAATTACTCAGACTTCAGATATATATATTTTTGCAGCATCTTTGATCCATGTAGCGAGCTTTGGGCTAGTGATTCCCAAACCAGTTGGTTTTAGATCACTAGGTGTTAAAACACCCTTACAGACTTAATAACTCGGATCTCAGATTTTTTTTTTTTAGATGCTTCCTCCAATTAAACTAGAGCATTGAATATTACAAACTTTTCAATTACAGTTCATGTCTGTATGTTACTATGCATGTTGATAATACCTGTCAACTGAGCATATGAAGATCCATTTTAATCAGTATTATGGAGAATTCACAAATTAAATAATTCAAAAGGAAATAAACAAAAATTAACTTGTTTCGAAATAGGTTTGAGATACGTCTCAGGAGTGGAAACTCCTTACTCAACTATCTCTTACCAATTTCACCTTTTTAGTCAAAATAAAAACACAAAAACACAAAATATTTTTGTAATTTTTGAAAAAATTTCAATTTTTTTATATTTTTCGAAAAATTTTGGACTAAAAATAAAAATAACACAAACTAAAAACAAGGTACTGATCAACTAATTCCCTCCCCCAAACCTAAATGAGACATTGTCCCCAATGTCTTAAACAGTAGAAGAAGAGTTTAGAAGATAATACATGGTTAGCTGAAATTCTACAGGAAATTAAAGGTTAAGATCCAGATTAATCTGACGTCTCTTACCACGATCATCTTCAGACCAATTTATCTTTGAAATGATATGGTCAACTTGTGGTTCATAGGCTAAGAGTTGGTCTATTAGATTTGGAGCATTTCTAGCAGTAAAGAGGAGTTCTTTTAAAGGTTTTGACACGAACCCATTTCTCCGGGCATCATCAAGAAACACACAAAGAAAATCATAAAATCCATCAACGTTAAACAACCCAATTGGTTTCTGGTGTATGTTCAGGTTCGCCCAAGATAGTACTATAAAAATTTCCTCCAATGTGCCCAAGCCACCTGACAAAGCAATAAAAGCATCAGCACAGTTAATCATTTCTACCAGTCATTCAGACATACATGGCACGATCAGTTCTTCTCTGTTTGATGGTTCAATAAGATTTGCCTCCGCCAAGGGTTTTGGTATGATTCCCAAAACGTGACTGCCTCCTTCCTGTACGGCCTTTGAAACGATCCTCATTAGTCCAAGATTGCCTCCGCCATATACTAAGTGCATATTTCTTGTAGCTAAGACTCGACCCAATTCTTGTGCTGCTTCTACGTATTGTGGTTTAGTACCAACACTACTACCGTAAAACACACAGATGTTTTCAACTCGTCTTCTTGAAGTGGCTTCCATGTTTTACTCTGGATGTCTTCAAAAGTGCAATGATGAGTTGAATTTATAACACCTGACAAGGGTGAGTAAAATAATAGCACTTGCCAAATGACAATTATTAGTTAAACAAATCATGATAGTCAAAAAGGTCTGGATCCTATCGGAGAAAATAAAAGAAAACAACAAAACAAATCACAATTATTAGGAAAAGACAAAGGGATATAATATTTACAGCTTGATTAACGTCTATGCGTCAGGGACAAGTTTCCCATCCAAATTTCTTATAAATTGGCAAACATGGTCTTTTTGAGTCAGATTCCCAAGACTTAACTGTTGTCTTTCTTTTTGGAATTGTGTATGTAATCTGTGAATTTCGTGATACACAAATCCACAGGGATGCGTCTCAAGAGTTTTAGATATGTCATCCAAAGACTCCTTACTCAAGCCATCCCTAATGAAATTAATCTTATCTTCGCGGGTATTAGACACTATTCCTAAAGAACGACAACGAGTATCACAAAACATACGAGCACATTTATAACAAACACACATTCTTTTGGTTCTTCTCTTTTTAGCATATGTGCTCCTTCCTAAACCAGGCAGATGTGAAATAAAAGAGTCAGAAGACTCACCTGCCAATCAGACTCGTGCTTCAATAATCCAACGAATGTCAGTAGGAATACCTTTGATCCTCAGTAACCTCATCCGTTCCAAGCGAGCTTTGTAGACTTTCATCAGAGATTTTTGAGGGAGATAAGGAAATTGCTTGCGAAGATTTGCGAGAGCTTTTTCCATCGTGAAATGACTTAATCTGTAAAAACTAAAAACACCAAATTAAATCACACCAAATCACAATATATACACAAATTGCATGGGTTTCCTCCCTGCGAGTACTAAGTTTAAAGTCGTCAGCTAGACTTGACTTCTCGATCGTTAGGCTGGATCTGAAAGTGTGACATTTTCTTTTTGTCGCTCAAATGATTCTCCCCAGTAGTGCTTAACACGCTTGTTTTTAACCTTGAAAGTTTTGTTGGAGTTAGGATCATGTATCTCAATGGCTCTATTTGGTAAAACTTTGGTGATCACAAATGGACCTGACCACCGTGATTTTGGCTTCCATGGGAAGAATTTCACCCTTGATTTGTTTAATAGTACATTCTGCCCTGATTCCAGTTGTATGCGCACTAACTTCTCATCATGTCTTTTCTTTGCCTTTTCTTTGTACAATTTGGCATCCTCAAAAGGTTGATTGTGAAATTCCTCCAATTCATTGAGGTGGTGGAACTTTTTCTCTTCTGTTGCTTGTAGTGCAAGAATTGGATTTTTTAGTGCAAAAGACGCTTTATCTTCAGGCTCCACAGACAATTGACATGTTTTAAGTTTGTCAGTAGAACTTTGCATTGCATTGGAGTTCTGAATGGTACTGTGTATCACATCACGTCTGAAACATTCCTCATTCTTTTCATCATCTGGGAAATTCATGGCCTTGAAAACATTGAATGTTACTTCTTGGTCCTGTACCCTCATGGTTAATTCACATTTTTATACATCAATAATGGTTCGACTTGTAGCCAAGAATGGTCTCCCGAGGATGATTGGCATGTATGCGTCTTCCTCCATATCAATGACAATCAAATCTGCTGGGAAAATAAATTTGCCAACCTTGACCAGCACATCCTCAACTACGCCTCTTGGAAATACGAGCGTTCTATCAAGAAGTTGTAGAGAGACTGAGGTGGGCATTGTTTCTCCAATCTGCAGTTTCCTGAAAATAGAAAAAGGCATCAAGTTAACACTTTCACCTAAATCACATAAAGCCTTACCAAAGTTATGTTCTCCTATGACGCAAGGAATGGTGAAACTGCCAGGATCTTTCAACTTTGGGGGAAGTTTCCTCTGAATGATGGCGCTGCATTCTTCCGTCAATACTACTGTCTCGTAATCTCCCAATCTCCATTTTCGTGAAAGAATGTCTTTCATGAATATGACATAGTTGGGCATTTGTTCCAAGGCTTCTGCAAATGGGATGTTGATGTGCAACTTTTTGAACACCTCCAGGAAACGAGCAAACTGCTTGTCCAGTTTGTTTTTCTGAAGACCCTGAGGAAAAGGTGGAGGTGGAGTGATCTGTTATTTTTCCTTTGCTTCTTTTTCCTCCGTTTGTTGCCCTGTTTCTTTTGGAACTTCCTCAGTAGTTGTTTTGGCTCCAACATCTTTGTTGATTTCAGTACCGCTTTTTAACATGATGGCATGACACTGCTCTTTTTCCATGTTCCTTGGATTTGGTTCTGTGTTGCTGGGAAGATTACCTGGCGGTCTGTAACTCTGAGCATTGGCCAGTTGTCCAATCTGATTCTCCAGTGCTTTGATGGAAGCAGATTGGTTCTGAAACATAGCATCATACCTTTTTAACTGAGTCGGCACTTCTGCTATTCCTGGTTCATTTGCCTGCTCCTGGCTTTTGTTCTGTTGCTGGAATCCAGGTGGTGGATAATTCTGTTGCCCTGAATTGTTGCTCCATGAAAAATTGGGATGATTCCTCCACCCTGGGTTGTAAATGTTGGAATATGGATTGTTTCATTATCTGTTGAAATTATTGAAAAAATTCACCGTCTCTTCAAGTTGGTTCGACTCTGGTGCTTCTCCATATGGTGAACTTGTGGATCCAGTGGTAAGAGTCTCCATGAATTTGCATATCTGATCTAGTTTGGCACTGACAGCTGAATTGGCTCCACTTTCATAAATTCCTGCAATTCTTTGGATCATGCTCATTTCTGTTGGCCACAAGGAATTGTTGTTTGCCATTTCTTCGATTAGGTCTCAGGCTTGATCTTCTCCTTTTGCCATCAAAGCTCCTCCAGCAGCAGCATCGATTGTGGTTCTCATTATTCCAAAAAGTCCATTATAGAAAGTTTGGACTTGAAGCCATTTTGGAATCTCATGGTGAGGACATTTCCGGAGCAAATCTTTGTACCTTTCCCAAGCTTCGTAGAGAGTTTCTGATTCTTGTTGTACAAAGGATGTGATGTCATTCCTTAGCTTTCCGGTTCTGGCTGGTGGAAAGTATTTTGCAAGAAATTTGGTGGCTAAAGTATTCCAAGTTGTGATGGAACCTGATGGTAGTGAATGTAGCCAGGCTTTAGCTCTGTCCTTCAAGGAGTATGGAAAAACACGCAGTCTCATTGCTTCTTCAGCTTCTCAGTTGTAATTGAAAGTACCGCAAACTTCCAGGAAGTTGCTGATGTGGGCATTAGGATCTTCAGTTGCATTCCCCCCAAATTGCACTGATTGCTGAATCATCTGAATGCAAGTTTTGATGTCACCCGCATTTGCTGGTAAGGGAGGAAGTACAATACATGAAATGAGTCTGTCAACCACCGGAATGGTTCTGTCTCGAATGGGAATTGGTGGTGCAACCTCCAAAGGTTCAGGTTCCATGTTAACAATTGCTTCTTGGCCTTCTCGTCTTTCCCTTCTCAATTGTCTGATGGTTCTTTCAATTTTCGGGTCAAGCGGTCGGAGTTCAAAGCTTCTGGTTCATCTAATGTAGTTTCTGAAAACCTGAAACACAAGAAAACAACAACAATAAGTAAAAAGAAATTAGATACAAGTAAAGGTATCTAACCCCTAAACTAATAGTAAAAGATAAATAAGTCCCCGGCAACGGCGCCAAAAACTTGACCGGTGTAAACACACACGTATAACGCAAGTGTACGTATCGTTCAAGTAGTATAACAAGTATCGATCCCACGAGGACTTAATACTTAAGCTATTAATTTTATGAGGTCAAATGATTACTAGTATCTAACAGGTTGTTTGATCGATTTGAAATGGTGACGATTCTAAATTTAAAAACAAGTAAATAAAATTGTTCGAAAGTAAGTTTAAGAAAATTCAATATTAAAAACTATCTAGGGTTGTGAATCTTTCCAATATTATTTAAAGATGAAGTGGTTCTCTTATAGTTTGGTAAAATATTGATTTATTAACCTGGAACACTAAATTATGTAAAAGCCTCTTCCGATGGTCAACTACAAATATCCAGTATAACCCAATTGAACCATATGTCTATGTCAACCAAATTACCTGGATTCATTAAGATTAAGTTCCAATTATGGCTACCCCCGCCCGATAGGTATATTCCTATCCTGTAAGGAAATCTATTAAAGGGTTATCTATCCTCAAGGAAGATCGTGAGCTATTGAGTCTAAGGTCTTAAACTTAAAATCTCTATGTCTAATTCATTTTAAGTTTACATAGTCAATTTTATTAGTGGCCAATTAATAAAAAGCATTAAGATTAAGACTCAATAAATAAATCATTATATTACCCAAACTATAATCTAACCCCTTATAAACCGATGATATTAGATTTCATCACAACCCTAGATAACTAACTTAGTTACAGCACATAGCTAGGGCTGGTAAAAACTTAAAAGACATAAAGTAAAATTACTAAAAAATATATGCGGAAAGATAAATGCAGTAAAATAAAATGCTAAGGTAAAAGGAATTAACTTCTACTATTTACTATTTAGATATCTCCCTTAATATAATATATATACTTGTGATAATTTTCCCAACCAGCCATATAGACGGTAACCTGATTAAATCAAATTAAGTCCAACCAGCCATTAAGGCGGTAATATTTGTCCATAAACCAGCCATAAAGGCGGAACCAAAATAAACCAGCCATAAAGGCGGAACCAAAATAAACCAGCCATATAGGCGGTAAGAAAATTTAATTACCAACCGACCAATCTGGTGGTATCCTTGATTAGTCGGGTTTAAACCAGATTAAAATGAATTACCAACCGACCAATCTGGCGGTATCCTTTTTAAGTCAAATTTTAAATAGTTTATATATTATATTAAAGGGAGATTGATCTAAATAACAATAGTAAAAGAATTACCTTTCACCCTAGCAGGGGGGAGTTACCTCCTCATGGTGAATAGTAAAAATTGTAAAAATAAAGAAATTAAATTACTATTATTACAAAACGTAATTAAAATTTAATTACAAAACTTAAATTAAAAGAAACTAGAGAGAAGACTCCCTATTTACATCAAAGAAATGAGAGAGAATGGTACAACTGAAACTGAAATCTTGAGCTCAATTTATAGGCCTCAAAAGGCTCTGGGCGACGCGACGCCAAAGGTGTGGGCGTCGCGACGCTGGAACAGTGATTCGTGGCACGCTCTGGTAATGACACGTGGCGATTCTGATAAGGAGATAAGGCGACACGTGGCAAGGTAGCTGAGAGCTCAATTATTATGCTGATGTGGCGCTGACGTGGCGATGGCGACTGTCGGCACCATAGGATTGCGACACGTGGCACTTCGTGATTGGCTGATGATGACGTGGCGGTGAGGTGGCATGTTGACTTGGTCAACTGATGATGTGGATGCTGACGTGGAGTGACACGTGGAAATGGTGATTGTTGGTACCGTAGGATGATGACACGTGGCACGGCGCACGTTAGCATATCGGCAGTGATAGTGACACGTGGCACGGCGCATGTTAGCAAAGTCAAACTTCTCAAATTCTAACCCGTTGACCCGGCGCACATTAGCATGACCTTAGTGCACGTTAGGCGTCGCGACGTCAAGGTCTTGCGCGTCGCGATGCGCCCAAATTACCAAAATGCTCTTTTTGCCAATTTTCACTGTTTTGCTCCAAATCACCTCCAGAATGTCCTGAAACTTTATTTATCTACAAAATAACACAAAACACATCAAAATATTCACAAGACTCAAGAAACTATACAAAATATTAGGTTAAATGAGTGGGAAATAGTGATAGATTTACCACTCATCAGTATACCTTTGTATTCAGAAACACTGGGTGTTTTGTATATAAAGATGACATTTTGATATGTACAGCAGATATTAATAATAGTCTTTATATTTTGAATATATTAATCTTAAACATATAATATGACAAACAAAAGGCTTAAATTGAGTAAAACATATGAAACTTATCTGTGGCATTGTTGTCTGAGACACATTAACAAGACTCGTATATCCACACTTTCGAAGAGTGGATACTTGGACGAATTTGATCATAATTCATATGACGTCTGTGAATCAAGTTTACTAGGCAAAATGCCTAAAACGCCTTTTAGCGGTAAAGATGTACGTGCCACCGAACTGTTAGCCCTAGTTTATAGTAACGTATGCGGGCCCATGTCTAGCCAGGCTAGAGGTGGATATGAATACTTCGTAACCTTTACAAATGATGCATCACGTTATGGTTATGTGTATCTTATGAGACACAAGTCGGAAACTTTTGAGAAATTCAAAGAGTTTCGACACGAAGTAGAAAAACAGACCAGCAAAAGTATTAAAACATTACGGTCAGACCGTGGTGGAGAATACTTGAGCAATGAGTTTCTCGATTACTTGAAAGAATATTGTATTCTTTCACAGTGGACTCCTCCCAGAACACCTCAATTGAACGGTGTGTCTGAACGGAGAAATCGAACTTTGCTGGACATGGTAAGGTCTATGATGAGTCGCACTGAGCTACCAATTTCCTTCTAGGGATACGCATTAAACAATGCAATACTTATTTTGAATAAGGTTCCGTCAAAGTCTGTTGGACAGACTTCATATGAAATATAGACAGGAAAGAAACTGGGTTTCTCATTCCTGAATATTTGGGGATGCTGGGCATATGTTAAACGTTTGGATGGTACCAAACTAGATCCCAAATCGGATAAGTGCCTATTTGTAATTGGTTATCCTAGGGAAACCAAATGATATTATTTCCACAACCCACAAGAGAACAAAAATATTTGTTGCTCTTCATGCAGTTTTCCTCGAAAAGGAATTCATAGATGCAGTGATAAGTGGGAGGAAAGTAGAACTCGATGAAAATCGGATTAATCTGGGATTAATTATGAGAGAGAAAATTAATCTGGGATTAATTACGAAAAGAATTTATCTGGGATTAAATTCGTCTAGAAGAGATAACGCGATTAATTTGGAATTAATCGGCAAAGTAAATTTAATAGTTAAATTGGATTTTACTATTTAATTTATTTAATTGGGCTAAAATAATATATTAGATATACTAATTGAAATTGGATTTCAATACGGAATTAAAATTGGATTTTAATTCAAGCGAACGAATTAATTTGGAATTAATTCGTGAGCGACTATCATAATAATTTTGCGATGCATTATTATTTAATTAAATTGGATTTAATTATTAAGTGACGAAAATTCGTTTAGTCGGATTAAACGAACCCAGGCCCAAAGTATGTTGTGTAAGCCAACTCAAATTTGGAATTTAAAGTGGTATGACCCACTTTACTTACATCACTTGTCACTATTTGTGATGGGTGTAGTTGGCTAATTAAATATTGGACTTTAAAGCACACAACACATCAAGTTGGACTTACTATTCACTCACTCCCTCATTTTTCTCTCTTGGCCGAAAACGCTCTTCTTGGAGGAGAAAATTTTCTTTCAAAAATTGTTCTAGCTAGCACTTAAATGAGTCATTTTAAGGTGATAGCGAAACTCATCCAAGAGTTTGGAACTCAACAAAGGGCTTGGAGCTTCTACATCCAACTAAGAAAGTTTTGAATTTTCTCCCAATCAATATAAGTTCTTTCCGCGAACTTTACTTGATTATTCACACACAAATCATGATTTATAGATCATTATCATATCTAGGACACTAACACATCACTGTGTACTAGTTCCAAGAAATCTTCAGCACTCTGTCCAACACCAAGAAATGAGGCATTTGTCATTTTCTCTTGGATACATGACTCACAAATTAGATAAGAATCTAAAGTAAGATCTTCAATCAAACTATCATTAACCAAATTTGATAGACGTCTAACACCTATGTCGCCCAATCTCATATGTCATAATTCAGTATTATTTAATTCAAATCTTTTACTTATATTTTCCTCTATATTAAAAACATCTCGATATGTTTCCAAAACATAATGACCTTTAGATAAAGAACATCCACATATCGAATAATTTTCTTTATCATATAAACACAAAGCATTATATTTAATGTTTATTTTATATCCATTTTATATCTTTATTTATCTAATCGGTAACGATATTATCTGTCCGATAAGAGAGAGTACATAATAACAGTCATGTAAAATTAATTTACATCCATTATGAAGATCTAGAACAATCGTTCATATGGCTTTGACATCCAATGTCTGATCATTCCCAAATCTAAGTTGAATCTCCATTTTTTTAGCCTTCTTTTAACCTTCATGACCTGTATAGAGTTACAAATATGAGTGGGACTACCAGTGTCTAACACCCATCCACTATTTGCATCTAATGTTAATGTGATGTCAATAATATGAAATATACAAAGCGTACATGAGGGTTCTGCCTTTCCTTTCAGTTCGGGACAATCTTTCTTCCAGTGTCCAGACTTCTTATAGTGTAGACATGTATCACGAGTTACATGTGGTCTTGCAGTTTTGTGCTTCTTGAAGTTTGTCATCGATATCTTTTTCTTTCCCATTTTGATTTCTTAGACTTTCTAGAAGTCTTTGAAAGCTTACTCCACCATGAAAGTACAAAATGTGATTGTCTTTCTTTAAATCATGTTATGCCATGTGTAACATGTTATGAAGTTCTTCATAACTGGCTTGCATCGAATGCATATGAAAGTTTAACACAAATCCAACATAAGTACTAGGCAAAGAAGATGGAATCAAATTTCGACCTAACTATTCATCGATCATAATGCACTATCATTCCAAATATTGGATATGGTCTATCATGTTCAAAACATGAATGTTGACTACTCTTCCATCCTTGAGTGTAACATGGAACAATTCCTCAGACCTCCGATATATTTCAATTTCTTGATTTGATTCGAACAACTCCTAAAGTGTTCTCATAATGCTCCAAGCATCAGGTACCTCTTTGTACTGTCTGAGCAAATCTAGAACCGGGGTGGGACAATAATAAGCATGCTGCCATTAATGTTCCAGTCTTCAATGTCATATAGTTACTTTTTAGATATCATATTTGATTTATTTAAAGGTTTAATTTTGGATGATTTTTCTTATTATATGAAGTCATAGAAGGAGACATGTATATTTTGCAATCATATAAAGCTTCAACAGATAGCTTCATGTGCACGTTAATTCCCGAATCATCACCGTCCCATATTGATTACACTCTAGTGGCCAAATTTACAAGCTCGGACGCAACAATCTATAACATGCCATAAAAATTTCATTTCTACTTCTGGTGTATGCAAATTACTTAGCCAAAACTTCACAATTTGTTAATTGTGGTAACCTTTTTGTTACCCCAGCTTCGCTTTGGTTGCAAGCTAAGAAACAAGTTGATTACATATTAGGTGATAACCTTATTGGATTATCATACTGGGTGACTACGTCAACTCATCACGCTACATCTGATGTTTTACCGGAGTGATCTAAGTTCCGAGAACTTATACCCTCACAATATTGACAGTATTGGACATAAGTAATAAGAACTCATTCATCTCCGTATTGGCAAGACGAAACATCCAATAATACTCCAACATTATTAATATTATTACTTAAAAGAAAGTAATCATCTAATCACAAGATATTTATGACAATCAATTCATTGACATGTTTGGGTCAAAATAAAAATTTTAATTTAAAACATTCAATGCATATCCAAGATGACTTATGCATAATTAAATTAAAATTATTGAGGCTTAGATTCAAATACATGTCAAACATGCAACATGTGTTGTGTAGTTAATACATTCTCTGATACCGTTCTGTTGGGGCGGTTGTGAAACCCTTTGGGTTGGATCGATGTCCCACGCAGCGGAAATGGGTCTAACATGTAGTAATTAAGAATGTGTGTATTTTTAAATATTTGAATGGAATACTATATTCCATTACGAGTGTATAAGGAAAAATTAGGGATGAATCGGAGACCGAAAAAATCAAAATGGGAGAAAATCGGATCTTAAAAATGGTGCGCGCCTAGTGCACGCTGCATGCAGCGCTGGCTGCATACATCACATGTCGTATAATGCATGATGTGGTGGCTACATACATCATATGTTGTATGGTGCATGATGTGCTAGCTGCATGTTTTATCAATTTTTTTTTTTATAAAAAATCCTTAAACACTTTTAAAACATGTCATAAAACTAACACACAGACACACACACATATATATATATATATATGCATTTCTTTGAATCAAAATTAGAATCCCACAATGAATTGACTCATGAACAAATTTAGATCACTCAAAGCTGATCACGTGATTCTAGAATGGTAGCCATAACTTCAAGTTTTCATCTAGAGTTCCAAACTCTAATTTTATGTTTCATGTCCAACATGAACATTTTGACCCAATTACAAGTATATTGCGTTTATGCAAGTATATTGCGTTTATGCTTTCAAAGCATCCATACACAATTCATTAGCCTAATTTCAAAATCAAGCTATGCTATTATGTACCCAATACATAATACATCACTATATGTCTCATTAATGATAATAACTCACTAATGAAAACATAGTTTTAGAGAAGATCAAACTTACCTAGCAAACTTGATTCCAAGATCCAATTTGTTTCTCCTTGTTGAAATATTGTAAAGAACTTCCAAACCAGCAAGCTTGATTCCAAGATCCAATCTTGAGAACTTCCAAAGCTAGCAAACTTAATTCCAAGATCCAGTCTTCTTCTCCTTGTTGAAATGTTGTAGAGAATTTCCAAAGCTTCTCTCACAAAAACTTTACTTAGGCTAATATTTCTTTCTGTTGCTAAATGCTTATTTTAGCTTGCTTTGCCTTGTTTAAAAACTTGCTCAAGCTTGCCTTTAATAGTGAAGCTTATGTAATTTTTAATTAATAAAAGTTCTAACCAAATTTTATATAGGCTTAATACATTTTGTTCAAATATGTATAATTAGGTGTGACTAATCACATTTGTCTACCATTTTGATTTAATCCAATTAAATCAAGACAAAGTCTATCCAATTGATTAGTTCATTGCCTACCACTTTGATTTAATCCAATTAAATCAAGTCAAATATACCTATTATTATATGTTGTAATTACCAAAATATCATTCAATGGTAGAGATATTTATGAAATTACAACAAAGCTCTTATGTAATTTTGGATTAATCCAATTAATCCAATCGAGTCAATGTAAATAATTAATATTATCCAATAACATTTAATTATTTTAATTTATAATTATAATATCAAAGACTATTTATTATCAAACATTATCAGCTACCCAAGTGCTCAATGAGTATACTTCATATTGTGGGACTCTATAGCCCATACATATTCGTCATATAAGCCTAGCTCATATGTACGCAATTCGACCACCTCTGAATTTGCGAAGAACATGTACGATCTTTCTGAACTATTACAAGTTGAGGCATCACATATGTTTAATAATTCTTCTGTTGTAGGCTATCTGAGTTGCGTTTAGGAAACATAGATTACACCGTCAAGTTTCTGAGTCGCACATCTCATATTGTCGACACGTCCACGATTCTTTATAACTAATCAGAACACTATTTTTGATATATGTGATCAACCCTAGGTGATCGACTTTGGCCAAAGTCTTAAGAATCGTGACTTACTCAAATGGATACCTAAACCCCTTTATGGTACACACATGGGTTGATGGATCCTATCGTGATACGCACTTGATTAACAATTACATCGGTCGATACCCAACAAACATCTAGTGGTTAGACCAAAAGTCTCTGACACATATGGCACCAAAGTGTGGAGGATCACAAAAAATCAATATTATCCTATAGTCAAGGATCACATATGCTACTCGACTCGAGGAGATTCCTATTGATGGTGGTGTGTACTTCCAACTATTAGGAATCACTTATGAATCATTCAGTATTCGTTTTAATAAATACCCACATATTTATACGAGCTTCCCTTGCTCATGGTTTATCGGGTTAGACCATTGGAATTCCAATTTCAATATATGATATGTTCTAGTCTTATAGGTTATAGGAATTCGACCGTATTTCAAAATCAATGACTATGAATATTTACTTTAAGAATATTTCATAATAGTAATATTATTCCAATATCGGACCACCCAGTGTCCAGTATTACTATATGACTATTCTAAGGTCGGTGTCATTGTCAGTATATTTATATATCAATCTAATATACATAATGACATTACCATTAACAGGGTTGAAATGAAAATATAGTTATTTTATTAATATAATGTACAATACATTATTCGAATTGGCGCTCGAATCATCAACTTCAACAGTTCCCTAACGCACTGTGCCACTATGATGGCTGTATTACAAAGTATTGACATGATGTATGCGTGCAATGCATGAAATGTATAGCGTGCTCAAATAGCATATACCCTTCCAACCTTATTTTTTCTCCACACATGGTAAGTCCATATCTGCCATAGGTTTGGATTAGCTTATATACCAACGATGGATACATAAGATCGTTCTCTCCAGTGCTACAAGATAAACTTTGGCTACTTCGGTTCCATTCCATTATTAAAATACAAATGCCGCCCATTTACAAAATGACTAAACCTAATATGGGGATCGTGCCACTGTCTAATGACGATGAATTGGACCCTTAGTAATCTTGGTTATTTTGGGATGGGCTTAGAAATGTTTAAGAACATTCAAATGGGAAAAACAAGGCGTACCCTTCTGGATGAAGGCCAATGTGTGTATCAAACTTATGTTTGGGTACTTTTGGATCTTATCTAAACATTTTTAGGCCCGACGAGGTTTGCATACAAGGTGGCTCGTTATCATTTCAAAGAATTTGTCCCAATTATCATGAAAATGCAAACTTGTCCCAGTTGAAAATGCCCAACAAATTTTACATCTCATGGAAAAAGTTCCAAATGGCTTCAAATGACTGGGGGCCAAACACAAGCATAATGGAGGCTCCTATAAGATTGCAACTATGGCTTTTTATGTGGGCTTACAAGGGTATGACTTAGGCTCTTATCGGCGAAGAGTTGCCCACAACTAGCTCTCCACATTGAAGGGCTCAATCGACCAAGTGAACGCATGTTTTTTTATACCTAAGGATATAAAGGGTCATCCACAACTAGGTCTCCCCACTCAAGGGTTCAATCGACCAAGTGAACGCACATTAATACCCAAAGGTACGTGCCGATAAGTGATGGTTATCGTCACATACTAATCCACCGCCTTGAGTGAAAGTGATTTCTCAATATGTAACTGTAGGCATTACATTTTTGCATGTGAAACCCGATGATGAGTCTCAGTTGGAGGCACTACCTTTTTAGTTAAGGATTTTACGGGAAACGATCATCGGAAGGGAATCGGTATTTCGTTAGATCCTTGTTCACTTATTTAGCATGAAGCTCACTTGTTGGACCTCCGTTTAGATCACATTTGGCCCAGAAAAAACCAAAAACCTTTTAATCTAGCCCATACACGCCTAACCCACTCACCAAGCCAAACCACGCCCACACCACATCTAGCCCACACGCCTACCATGACTAGGCCCACACGCCCATCACCCTAAATCACATCCAAATTAAATCAAATATTAAATTAAATATTAATTAGATAATGTAATTGAATTAAATAAAATAATTAAACCATTTACCAATTAAATAAAACATAAAATATAATCATACCTAATCTAGATAAATCAAATATATTAACTTCCTAATCCAAAATATCATATACTAAATTAAAGAATATTATGCCTAATTAAATCAATCATAACCAATTTAAATATATTGACTTCCTAATCTAAACCAATCTTGTCTCCATCAAATCCATTGCTTTCCTTCTTTAACACTAAATCAAATCCCTTCCTTGTGAGACAAGGAGAAGCCCTAGCCCTTCTCTATATAAACAAAGCCAAACCAAGCCTATCCCCCCCTCTCAATTCACGCCCAACTCTCTCCAACCTCTTACAATTCACGGAAATAGCAACAAGAAGCAACACAAACAATTCTCTTCATCTCCTCCACTCCATAGCCGAAAATATCACAGCCCCTAAACCCCCATACATCACCAAAAATCTCCCCCATACAGCAGCCCTCCATCACCGAAAACACACCCCAAACAACAGCCCCTTTCCACCGAAAATAGCAGCCTCTGCACCTCCTAAAACATGCCTGAGCAGCAGCACAAATCACCCCCAAAACAGCAGCAAAATCCTCTTAAAACAGCCCCTAAATCCTTAAAACAGTAACATAAAAAAACTACACTTATAATCCTTAAAATAATCACAAAACTGCACTTAAAACCTTTAAAAACACTCAAAACAGTCCGTTGAAACGTCAAAACAGTGACCTGGACAATGAGCAGAAAATACAGAGGAAACAGCAGTAAAACGGAGGCCAAATAGCAAGCAAAACAGCAAAACAGTGAGCTAAGACGCTAAACCAGTGAACCGGAGAAGTTGAGGAGCTTTTACCCTTCCGATCTCCGCAAAACGCACGTCCAAAAGTCGGCAAAAAAGGTTAGACCTGAGGGTATTTTCCATGTTCGTTTTCTGTTTTATTTTTATTATTCATTGAGTATTATTCGCATGATTGTTATGTTAAAATGCATGCTGTGGCCCTTGAGTAGATAAATATGCATGGATTACGAAATATTATATGTTGTGGCCTTGGAATAAAATGAAAGATGTGTCAACTCTCGCGGTATATCGGATGGAAACCCGGACATAAATTTCATAGCCGATTCCGAATGGACGGTAGTATGATCTGTACTCGGGATACAACTCCATGTACCGCTTGAGTAAACGGCACTTTCTTTTGTTTTATGTTGCTTTGATTTATTTATTATTCGTCATGTAAATTCCGCATGTTACTTGTTTATGCATGATGTGATCGAGCGCATGTGCTTAGTAAGTCGGATTAAAGGTCTCCTATTTGGAGGGGTTAAAACCCTTTACCACGATGCTTTGCCGCGCCGGTTGATGTGTGTTCGGTTGAATGTAAGATATGTTCAATCGAGCATACTAAGTTTGATATTATTGTCTTTATTCTTTGTATGCTTTGCCGCGCCGGTTGATCTTTTGTTTTATGCGCTTTTCATTACAATGCGTACAAAGACAATAATATCAAACTTAGTATGCCCGATTGAACATATCTTACATTCAACCGAACACACATCAACCGGTGCGGCAAAGGATCGTGGTAAAGGGTTTTAACCCCTCCAAATAGGGGACCTTTAATCCGACTTACTAAGCCCATGCGCTCGATCGCATCATGCATACAAAGAATAAAGACAATAATATCAAACTTAGTATGCTCGATTGAACATATCTTACATTCAACCGAACACACATCAACCGGCGCGGCAAAGCATCTTGGTAAAGGGTTTTAACCCCTCCAAATAGAGAAGGGCTATGGCTTCTCCTTGTCTCACAAGAAGGGATTTGATTTAGTGTTAAAGAAGGAAAGCAATGGATTTGATGGAGATAAGATTGGTTTAGATTAGGAAGTCAATATATTTAAATTGGTTATGATTGATTTAATTAGGCATAATATTTCTTTAATTTAGTATATGATATTTTGGATTAGGAAGTTAATATATTTGATTTATCTAGATTATGTATGATTATATTTTATGTTTTATTTAATTGGTAAATGGTTTAATTATTTTATTTAATTCAATTACATTATCTAATTAATATTTAATTTAATATTTGATTTAATTTGGATGTGATTTAGGGTGATAGGCGTGTGGGCCTAGTCATGGTGGGCGTGTGGGCTAGATGTGGTGTGGGTGTGGTTTGGCTTGGTGAGTGGGTTAGGCGTGTATGGGCTAGATTAAAAGGTTTTTGGTTTTTTCTGGGCCAAAAGTGATCTAAACGGAGGTCCAACAAGTGAGCTTGACGCTAAATAAGTGAACAAGGATCTAACGAAATACCGATTCCCTTCCGACGACCGTTTCCTGCAATATCCTTAACTAAAAAGGTAGTGCCTCCAACTGAGACTCATCATCGGGTTTCACATGCAAAAATGCAATGCCTACAGTCGCCCCCACTTTGATGGGACTTGTGCAGTGTGTGACTTTGAACAATCCTATCAAAGTTATGTAGTGCATTTTCACTTACCTGGCTCGTCTGCTGCCTCGAGCTGAGTTAGTGCTGCAGTGGACCTCGATCCTGGGACGCATCCCAATAACTTCAAATGACAACGGGGGCACCTCGACCCTAGGACGCATCCCGATACCACTGGAAATGAAGACCTCGCCCTAGAACGAATGATGTAGTGGGCCCTCGACCCTGGGACGCATCCCGGAACTACAACTGATGATGCAGTGGGCCCTCAACCCTGGGACGCATCCCGGAACTACAACTGTCAACAGGGGTACCTCGACCCTGGGACGCATCCCAAAACTGCTGACGATGTGGGCCTCGCCCTCAAGTTGATATGGGCCTCGCCCCCAAGCTGATATGGGCCTCGCCCCCAAGCTGACATGGGCCTCGCCCCCAAGCTGATATGAGCCTCGCCCCCTGTGACTTATCCCCAAAAACTGTTGATGTGGGCCTCGCCCCTTGGGACTCATCCCCAAAACTGAAACTGCGCTGACGTTGTTTGGCTCATTTCTGCCGCTTTCTCTTTTATTCGAACCTGCGAACACAAAACCAAAAAAAACAAACACGAAGAGAATGCAATGTTACGTGTATGCATGAATGATTTTCTTATCCCGTTGGGTTAGGTCTTCTTCCAATTTCCTTGGTGACTGCTCAGTCTTCTCTCCCTCAGGCAAAGTACTGCTTCAATCTGTCTACGTTGATTGGCTCGGTGAACTCTTCCCCTCCAAGTCTGATAGCTTCACTGCTCCATTTCCCATTACCTTCTGCACTATGTAAGGTCCTTCCCAGTTAGGTCTGAACTTTCCTCTTGGATCTGTCGTCGACGGCCTTGATTGCTTAAGTACCAAATCACCTTTTCTGATCTTGGTGGGGCGTACTTTCTTGTTGAATGCCCGGGCTAGTCTCTTCTGATACAACTGCATGTGATACAAAGACTTCGTTCTCTTCTCATCCAATAGTGCTAACTGATCAAACCTACTGGCAATACTGCTTCCATTCCATAGACCAAAGAGTAAGGTGTGCCCATGTTGCTGTTCTTACTGATGTTATGTACCCCCACAAAGCATACGGTAATTTCTCGGCCAATCTCTGCAGTTTTCTGTCATCTTGGCTAAAATCATCTTTATAGTCTTGTTGGCTGCCTCAACTGCCTCATTTGCCTGCGGCCTGTACGGTGATGACTTGTGGTGGCCTATCTCGTATTTCTGCAACATTGCCTTCATCTCTCCTTGAAAATGAACTCCGTTGTCTGTCACTACATGATGCGGCATACCATACCGACAAATGAGGTTCCGAGCTATAAATTTTGCCATCTGTTTTGTTGTAACATTGCGGAATGACTCGGCTTCCACCCACTTCGAGAAGTAATCTACTGCCACTACTATAAAGCGATGCCCATTCGATGCATTCGGTCGAATTTCTCCAATCATATCAATTCCCCATGCTGAGAAAGGCCACGGCTCTGACAACCCGTGCAACTCTGTGTGCGGTAAGTGATTCAAATTACCATGTGCTTGACAGTCATGATAGTGCTTTACCATCTTCGCGCAGTCTGTTTCCATGGTTGACCAATAAAAACCTTGTCTCACTATCTTGCGGGACAGATTCAACCCATTCATGTGCGGACCACATACCCCGGCGTGTATTTCTTCCATCACATGCTGAGCTTCTTCTTTTCTCAAACACTTCAACTGAATACCGTTTGCTTGCCTCTTATACAGTTCCCCTTTCAAAATTACATATTGGGAAGCTAACTTCTGAATGGCTATTCTGTCTTTTATGCCTGCCCCTTCCGGGAGTTCACCATGTTCCAGATACCTCTGAATGTCATAATACTAAGGTTTACCATCGTCGACCTCAACTTCCAGAATTATTTCTATCTCATAAACAGGTCTGCTTGCTGTTGTCAGTATCAACGGTCTCATCACTAACTTTTCTGGATTTTCCCAAGTTGCTGCAAGTGTAGCCAATGCATCTGCCATCTGATTCTCTTCTCTCGGTAAGTGCTGAAACTTACACTCGGGGATAACCTGTGCCAACTTTCTGAGGTAAAAAAGGTAAGGTTTCAACCGTTCTTCTTTCAATTCCCATTCTCCTCGCATCTGCTGGACTACCAACATAGAATCTCCGTAGACTTCCACACTCCCGGCTTTCAAGGCTATCAATGCTGTCAAACCAAAAGCACATGCTTCATACTCGGCCATGTTGTTAGTCACTCTGAATGTCAACCTCTTGGCCAAAGGCAAAGTCTCTCCCTCGGGGGTCATTATCACGATCCCAATTCCGGCTCCTTTGTAATTCACTGCCCCGTCAAAATACATCTTCCATCTCTGAACTGTTATTGCTTGGATCTCTTCATCAGGAAATTCAAACTTATACTGATCCCCCTCAACAGGTTGCAATGCCAGAAACTCTGCTACTGCTCGCCCTTTGATCATTTTGGAGGTGAGATACTCAATGTCAAACTCTGTCAGTAATACCAACCATCTGCCCAATTTTCCCACTAGTGAAGGCACCGAATTAAGATATTTCAGAGGATTTTCCTTTGCCACTACCTGGATCTTGTAAGACTGGAAATAATGTCGCAACTTTCTGGAAGCCTATACCACGGCAAGACAAATCTTCTCTACTTTTTGATACCGAGCCTCATACGGGAGCATCTTCTTACTCAGATAATAGACTGCATGTTCTACCCCTGTCTCATATGTCTGTACCATCATTGCCCCCAGTGCTTCTGATTCTATAGCCAAATACAATATCAAAGGTCTGCCCGGTCTCGGAGGTTTCAATACATGAGGCTTTACCAAGTACTCTCTGATTTTGTCGAAGGCTGTCTGACACTGTTCATTCCATCTCACTAGCTGATCTTTTCTCAACAGTTTGAAGATAGGCTCACATATTGATGTCAACTTGGCGATGAACCGACTGATGTACTGAATCTTCCCCAAGAATGCTCTGACTTCTTTTTCTGTCTTCGGTGTAAGTATTTCTGTGATTACCTTGATTTTCTCAGAATCTACCTCTATTCCGCCCATTCCCACTGTATGACCAAGCAATTTCCCTGATGTCACCCCAAACACACATTTCTTGGGATTAAGCCGCAAGTTGTATTTGTCAACTCTCTAAAGGAACATTTCCAGTGCTTCGATATGCCCAACCCTTGTCTCCGATTTCACCATCATGTCATCCACATACACCTCAATCTTTTTGTGCATCAAGTCATGGAAAAGTGTAGTGGCCATCCGCTGATAAGTAGCTCCTGCATTCTTAAGCCCAAACGGCATTACCTTGTAACAATAAGTACCCCACTCAGTAACAAATGCAGTCTTGTGTTTGTCTTCCTCAGCCATGAGAACCTGATTGTAACCTGAAAACCCATCTGCAAATGAATACATAGCAGATAAAGTCGCACTATCAACCAGAACATCTATATGCGGCAGAGGAAAATCATCTTTCGGACAAGCCTTGTTGAGATCTCTGTAGTCTACACACATTCTGACCTTCCCATCTTTCTTTGGCACCGGCACTATATTAGCCAACCACTCAGGATACTTTACTACTTCCAGGAACCCCACATCTATCTGTTTCTTAACTTCCTCTCTGACTTTCTCAGCTCATTCTGGTCTCATCCGTCGGAGTTTCTGTTTTATTGGCCTCATGTTCGGATAAGTTGGTATTGTGTGTTGGGCAATATTTCTGTCTACCCCAGGCATGTCCTCATAGGACAAAGCAAACACTTTGGCATATCTGACCAACACTTCTTCTAGTTTCTCCCTCTCTTCGGAGGTAACTTCACTTGCAATCAGAATTTCCTTGGGACTCTCAGGTGTACCAAGTTAAATGCAGTAGTTCTGGCCGAACTGATATCAAATATGCTTAATTCGTGCAGAGTAAATGGAAATGACTCAGGCAAGTAAGCAAAAAAGATGTCTTTATTATTGGATAATGCAGAAGTACATTCAAACAAATCAGAAAGGTAAATGTCTTCATCATCTATAGACACTTATTCCTCTGCAACCAGGTTTTCCTCAGGCTTTTTGTTCTCTCCCAAAGTCAGGCTCTCCAACTTCATCAGTTCTTCCTCCCAATTCTCTTCTTCTTTCTTCACAATTTCTTCAACTATCGGTTTCTTACCCAACATATCCTGGAAGATCTCAAACCCAGGTACCACAATTCCATTAACTTCCACAGGTTCAGGCTCCCCTTGATATCCTGAAGCTTTCACAAAGCACTCCATCAGTTTCAGGCCCTTTTTCTTGACCTTCGGCTTTTCTTCATCAGATTTGTACCCCAAACCATTCCGAGTAGTCTGTCTTCTGAAATCTGGCAATTTTGAACCTTCACTCGGCTCAAACTTCATTTTTTTCATGATCCTAGCCACCCTAGGATCCACCCACTCCTCAAAAGTAGCTGACACCTGAAACCTCGTGAAAGGTTGTATCTCCAAGGCGGCCATGGAATTATCTACCTCAGCCTAAATAGTAACAACTTCTCCCTCATACGGGAACTTGATCATCTGATGTAAAGTGGAAGGCACGCCCCCAAGTTTGTGAAACCAAGGCCTTCCCAACAACAAGGTAAAAATGGCTGGGATGTCCAGCACTGTAAACTCAACTTCATCTTCAATCGGGCCTACCTTGACCATAGCCACAAAAGTACCCTCAACTCCCATTTTACTGTCATCATAAGCCTTAATAGTCATGCTGAAGGGGTCCAAGTCTGTCGCTTTCATACCCAATCTTGCCAGAATTTTCAGCGGGCACACATTGATGGATGAACCGTCATCCACCATCACACATGAAGTTCTCTTGCCCCTCACCTCGGCCCTAATAAATAGAGGCATATTATGATTTCTTCCCTCCGCCGGGAGTTCATCCTCGGAAAAAGATATCTGCAAAGCTTCTTTCTGAACTGACCCAACAAACATTGCAGGGTTGGCGTCTTCCGGTACCACAATCTTGCTCAAGGCCTCAACCATGGCCTGCCTATGCTCCCGAGATGCACATAACAATTCCCAGATACTCACTTGTGCGCTAGTCTTCCTCAATTGCCTCAGCATTATATCTCCCTCGGTATTTTCTGCAGTCTCAACCATTTCTCTACCATCTGTCAAAACTTCCTTACCCTTTTCTGCCATCTCATTGTAAAAATGACCGCTGGGCGTCATTCCCCTCACTTCTTCCTCATCACTGCTAGAGAAATCAAGCCAAAAAAATTTCCCCTGCTTAGTCTCATCTTCACTAATACTATCCCAGATTCCCAGGCAAAAGGCTTGAGGGTGAAAGGATTTTAGGACAAGGTCTTCTGGGAGGCCAGAATTGATCATATAGGTTGATGGTGGTACAGCACAATAGTTGGGTAAGGGGTTTCTGTGTGTGTCAGGCTGTTCTGTTTCTGGGTCAGGTATTTTCTTGGAGTCTATCAGGTCTTGGATTTCATGGCGGAGTCGGGCGCAGTTATCGGTGTCATGGCCCTTTTGTTGGTGAAAGTGACAGTAAAGGCTTAGGTTATAATGTGATGGTGGGGGATTGGGTAATGGTTTGACTTCCAAGGGTATTAAGAGCCATTGCCTCTTCAATTTCTCTAGCACCTTTGACAGGGGCCTTCCCAAGTTGGAAAATCTCCAGTTCCGGATGGCAGCAACTTCCGCAGAAACAGGCTTAGTTCCCAATGTCCCTCCAGTAGGTCTCTTACTTAAGCCATAAAACTTCATGTTTTCCGCCTCTTCGTCTTCAATGTCCATGACAGTTTCCCTCAACTGCCGAAAGTCTGTAATCATACAGGTCATCCTCCTCAACTTGCTGTAAATGGAGGGATTGGTGCCCTTGATAATAATTTAAATTTGATCCTTCTTCGAAGGCCTAGTCTGCATCTTTAACAACTGACCTCTCCATCGGTCCACATATTCCTTAAAACTCTCCTCTGACTTCTGCTTAACATTCTCTAGATCGCGGAGTGACAGATCGATCTCTAGGTCAGTGACATACTGCTTCCGGAAGGCATCAGCCAACTCCCTCCAATCTTCCTTCACTTTCTTCTCTAAACTGTGGTACCACACCACGGGAGCTCCCTCGAGCAACATTCCAAACATCTTCTGCACTTGGCGCTGAGATAGGCCAACTGAACTCATGACTGATACAAACTGTCGGAGATGCACCCTTGGATCCCCATTCCCACTGAACTTAGCCATATCAGGCATCTTGAACTGTGCCAGTAACTGTTCCTCGAAAGTCAGCGTGTCATAATCCAGCAAATCCTCATTCTTACCCCTCATCTTACAGGTAACTGACTCAACCTGATCCCGAAGCTTCTGTAACTCTGACTGAGACCCAGATACTCTGTCTGCTGCATACTCTGTCATATCATCATCAAAAGTGGGGATATCATCCCCCAATCTGTTCGAAGGTTCCTCTTGCATTACATCCCCAGAACTACCCCCAGCACGAGACCCGGCTATACCAGCCACAGCAGTAGTCAAAGCTTGCAACTGTTCAGTGATCTTGGCGAGACCGTTCTCTAACTGATCCATACGGGATACCTCGTTACCAGATTCACTTATGCATGTTACTGTTCTTTTAATGAGCCTTGTCCCTTCTCTAACCCAAACGGTATCTATGATGTCTTTTTGAGACATGGAAGGTGTTAACATGATACATGTATGTATGAGGTACATGAGATGCATGTAACATATATAACATACTAAGTCAACTAAAATTTTCAAAAAAATCGGCTTGTTATCATTTTAGAAGCTTTTGGGCTAACTGTCATAGGAGTGAACTCGTCTCAGTTTAAATGGCCCAACGAGTTCACATCTCATGGCAAGGAGCCCAACTAAATCCAAATGGTAATGTTCCGAACACAAGCACAAAGTGGTCTATCAACACTTAGAAGCCTTTGGCCCAATCGTTATAAAATACGTTCTTGTCCCAGTTTAAATGGCCCAACAAGCCCATATCCCATGACAAATGGTCCAAATGGATCCAAACGATGATGTTCCCAAACACAAGCATAAAAGAAAGATAATGCAAACATAAAACAATAATTTTTACAGAATGGCCCATCAACATTTCAGAAGCTTTGGGCCTAATGGTCATAAGGTACGAACTCGCCCCAGTTTAAATGGCCCAGCAAGTTCGCATTTCTGACAATAGTCCAACTGCATCCAAATGAGGATGGTCCACAAGCACATACTCAAGGAAATAATTGTTACTTTAACCATACAACCCCGGTCTATGGGTGGGTTCGCAAGAGTGTAGACAAAGGTTCTCACCGGCGAAGGATGGCTCACAACTAGGTCTCCCCAATCAAGGGTTCGAGCGGCCAAGTGAGCGCACCCTTTTTTATACACTAAGGTACGTGCCAGTGAGCTATGGTGTGTGACCGACTGTCAAATGGATTTCCCGTTGTAGATTCCCCAGAGGGAGGGTGAAGCGAGGCCCACTTAAATACACAAGCCTCTTAGGCTCTTATCGCTTGGTGTCAAGAATAAACAACGAGTCCTCCAAATTAGTCCATCACAATAGGCTACGAGTAGATGGCTATCTAGGTGCCTTCACGGCTTTTCCTTCTAGAAAGGTAGTGAGTGAAGGAAGACACAAAACCATTACCTAGCCTCAAAATGCCTTTGATTAAACCCTCATTTTATCCACTATAGACACGGTCAATTAGAACATAAATCCAAACATTACAAGACAATATTTTGGGGCCGATTCTCTATCCCTAGTGGAGTCGCCAGACTGTGGGAACACAGGAACTGGGCGACACATGCTGTTCTAGGCTCGCGGCCTAGTCGGGAGTACGGAGTAGCCACATGGGACTAAACCGGAGAATAATGGAGTCACCACCCGGTGTGAACCGGGAAAATGAGATTTAAGGCCGCACTCACCCCTCGCAAGGGAAGACCTCAAACTGTTGGGTTCGGAATGGTCTCTTACTTATGTCACTTGTCATGATAGCATTTGAGTATTATTTCTTGTGGTATATCAGATTGAAACCCAGACATAAATTCCGTAGCCGATTCCGAATGGACGGTAGTGCGGTCTGTACTTGGGATACAATTCCACGTACCACTTGGAAAAGTGCTCACATGTGTGTTTGTGTCCATATTAGTTATCTTCTTTTGCACCACGTCATAGCATGCTTACTTTAATGCCTAATTGCATCCTTAAGTGTCTTTTTGCATTATGTATTTAGTTGACTCTTTTATTTACACATGGACATGAAATGGCTATTTGTTTATGCTTCCGCACGTATAAGTATGATATGTCTATGAAATCACAAGTTCACCATTATTTGATTCGCTTTTATGTGTGCTTGCGTGGTCAGTGTGTGCTTGTGTTTCCATGAATACAATATGCCAATGAAGTTGTATGTTCGTTGCTACTTTGATTTACTTTCAAGCATGCAATCATAAATGTAAGATATATGCAAATTTAGGTGTAAGTTTTATTTTTTGCGCATATGAACTTAGAAGCATGATACTCTTGGAAATAAATGTTACTTAAGCTTGATTAAATTATTACACAAATCCTTTCATTACAAGTGACATAAGTAAGGGACCATTCCGAAACCCAACGGTTTGAGGTCTTCCCTTGCGAGGGGTGAGTGCGGCCTTAAATCTCATTTTCCCGGTTCACACCGGGTGGCGACTCCATTATTCTCCGGTTTAGTCCCCTGTGGCTACTCCGTACTCCCGACTAGGCCGCGAGCCTAGAACAGCATGCGTCGCCCAGTTCCTGTGTTCCCACAGTAACGCCATCGGGGTTAAAAATGGGTATGCAAAAGATGAAGACACGGTTCTCCCCAATCTCACCGTAAATATTACAAGGCATTTTTAAGGGGCCGATTCTCTATCCCTAGTGGGGTCGCCATCTGTAGCAACGAAGCAGGATTTACTGCTATGTCTATGACGTCGGCGACCACTACACCGTTAGGCTCGCAGTCCATAAAAAGTATGGATAGTCCCGCGAGAGACTAACCAGAGAATAAGGGAGTCGCCAACCGATATAAGAAATCAGGAATGATTTAAGGCCGTATTATACCCCTCGCAAGATTCGACCTTAAACCTGTCTGGGTTCGGAATGAAACCTTATTGATGCGAGTATAATATTTATACTCAAATGAGGTATCATCATATCTTATAATGCAATATCACACACAATAGTACTTTAAAGGCATATAAGTGCGCAATCATGAATAATAGAATAGTAGTAAGTAGAACATATAAATATTCTCACATTATTATAGTAATGACAACATGTGAATTAAAAAGACCAAGCTAGGCTAAACAAAATTTTTTGAGGTACTTAATGTCTGAATATGTTCATCGATGTTCGACCAGACTTGATATAAGTCCGGTCAGAGCTACTGCATGGATCAGAATTGCAGGAGCATGCAAGTAACAGATATGACAGCAATAAATCATAACATGCTTAAATTAGAAACTAAAAACAGAATCATGTATAGTTCTAGTGGTAATAGAACAATATATAAATAATTTTAAAATCAGAAACAAAACGAAGACATGCATAAATATCAACAAATTAATAGCACATGTGTATCACTTAATAAAGCAACAATGGAGTAAACACGCGTGAAATAACATTGAAATTGATCAAGGCAGTAAACGCGGCCTGATATGTCTATCATTGGCCAAATGTGTGTGCATGTCTGACCGCACATGGTGTACATTCGGCTAGAAAAATTGTGTTAATAACAAAAACTCCAAAACACATAACTATTGAGGAGGGTACCATCAGGTCGTACTTTTATGCGTATGTTGTTGCTCAGAAGACACCTTTGATCGTCGGATAATTGCCGGAATCGCACCATGGGGAAGGGAACTCCTAAGATTGGTGTTGTTTTTTTCTCTATTTTCTCTCAATTGTTTTTAGGGTTTTTTGAAGGTGGACTCCAAAAATCGGACTATTTATAAAAATACAATGTCTATAGAGATTGGGAGAGCTTGGAGCTTCGTTTTCTCCAGTTACGATGCAGAGCTGTGATTAGAGAATGAAGTTTGAGAGAGCTTGAATTGTTGAGAGATTGTAAGAGATTGAATTGTTGAGAGAGAGTAAAGTGTCAAGGCAAAGGGCAATATTGAGGCTGTAGATTGGCTAGATTTTGACGGACTAAAGATTGGGTGGGTTTGTTGATTTGTTTTGTTCAAGGAATGAAAATTATTGGAACGATGTCGTTATAATTCATAATTGTTTTTTATCATATTATTTTCCAATAAATTATGAGAAAATGAAAAATATAAAACATTACATATATCTATCATATTATTTATGACATATTTTTTATGTCACAAATATGTCATAAATTTATGATATAAGTTATTTTATGACACAAAATTATCATAAATTTTTGACATGTTTAGTGATATTCTTTTTCTGTCATAAAAACAGTGTCATAAATGAACATTTTTTAGTACTATGTGATATATATATATAAAATAGAAAGAAGAAGAAGAAGGAAAAAAAAAAAAAAAAAAAACTACCATGTGGTTTGATTCAGATTTGACTCTTGGAAGGATAAAATTGCATTTGCCCCATCATGATAGTTTAACAGAATTATGAGTTTTGTCTGTTTTTGTTAAGGGACAAATTCATAATTATTCGTTTTTCATGAAAAAATCATATATCTCTTTTTGAAAATGAGTCAAACCGATAAAGTAGATTTTTGTACTTTTTCTAAATTATTATATTTTATATTTTTATTCTTTTATAATTATTTTAATTATACAATAATATTAATCATTTAATATTAAATATAATTATTTAATATTAGATATCTTATTTTATTCTTTTATTATACAATAATAAATATAATATATTTTTTTGACCGTCCTTTCTGAATTTTCTCGAGAAATTTCTCTCTCTCGACTTGATTTGAAATTCGTCTTTCTCCTCTTTCAATTCATCTGTCTTTACTTATTTTTTTTAAAAAAAAAAAATCATCTCTCTTTAAACGCGCACACTTCGTATTCCATCGTTCTTCTTCACGCTCCAACACCAAACAGAATCTCCCTCCCTCTCCCCACTATTGCCAAATTAGGGTTTCTGTTTGGCTGTGAACATAACCATGCCCTTCTGAATCAAATCTTTTTTCCAGGTAATTAATTAATTAATTTTTTCCCTTTCTTGCTTTATGGAATATTCGGAGATCTTGCTGTAGATTTGTTTTTCATTTCCATTTTTTCCCTTGCGATTGAGGGTTTCAAAACCAATACGATGCCGATTTTGTATCACATTTGTGATTATTCTTTTTTGTGTTAAAAAGGAAAAAGGGCATATTTTCCTTTCTGGGTGTTGCTGAATCTGTCAATATATACACGTTAAAATTTGAAAAAAACAAAACAAAAACTGTTACTGTGTTGTGTCTGTATGTGTTTCATATCTATAAGTATCTTCTACATTACCATTGTATTGGCTTTCCGGATGACGAAATGGGGTAGCTTAAGTTTTTTGTTTTGTTTTGGAAACGTGGGAAACCTCACCCCAAACCACCACCAACTCGGGCTTAAACAGATCAGCTAAAACTCTCGACTGTGCAAGGCTCTTACAAGAAATGCATTCCATAGATTCGAACCCAGAACTTGGAAGCCATATCATAATCCCTGTACCATCAAGTCACGCACTTGGGGACATGCTCAACTTTCTTAGAGCTGTTTGTTTGATGTTATTTTAGTTTTTCGATGTGGGTTTGTTGTGGTGATTGATTATTCTCAATCGTGTCTTTATTTTAGTTTTTCGATGGCCGGCCGCCTCGAGGCGCCGCCGCGTATTTTTAAACATTCTATCAGAAAATGCATGGGGCATTGGGCTATCTCTGCCAAGCTGGATAATGTCTTTCATATTTATAGATTTTTATACAAAAGTTATTGTATTATGTTGGTGTAGTATTATTACTGTCTCCAAATATTTGTGATCATGCTTCAGATATGATTTTATCCTGTTTTATGGTTTATATTGAAATATGTTGGATATTTATGCGATTATAGGTTGGGGAGACAAAATTCGACCTTGTTGCCTTCAAGGAGGAACACGATAAGATTGACTAGAAAACAAGATTTTTCGGTGAGTTTTCCTTCTGGATGAAAACTTCTACTGATTAATTCATAAACTGGTTTAGCATGGTTGCTGCATTTTTGTTTGTGCATCAGAAATTGATTATTGCATTAGTTATGGAATCAAATAATAAGATGAAACAGCTAAAAGAAAATATTAAAATTACATAATGAAAAGAAGAAAATTTTTAGTATGTTGACATTGTTCTAAAAAACAGCGTAGGCGCTAGGCGGTGCCTGGCCGTTCCAATTATGCATGAAAAGGATTGTTAGGTGGTGTCAGATGATTAGGCGGGTCTAGATGGTTCTAAGTGGCCGCCTACGCGATCAAACGGGTTTTATTTTTTATTTTTCCAATTTTTTGAATAAAAAATAAAATTGCTCGGCGTCGCCTAGCCTATCCTTCTAGGCGCCATCTAGAAGGCCTAAGCGCTAGGCGTTCGCCTACCGTACTCCTATTGGCTAGCCTTTTTTAGAACATTGTATGTTGATTTTGTAGATATGTCAAACACTGTTTTAAAAGGAATTATGTCAGAGTGCAGGAAAGAAAAAAATTAAAGTTCCAAGTAATTTTATTATGAATATTTAAGTACAGACCCCGTCAATAGCTTTGAAGGGCCATATTGATATTGGCAATTTTCCTATGTTTATATATTTGATTGATATAACTTAAGAGTTTTGTTATGGAGAATTCTCTCTCTACCCATTTTTCCTCTTGCTTATTCAGTTATTCTTGAAATCGCCATGGTTGGTCACCATCCCTATTCAATATGTTGATATTATGTGAATCAAGCCTTTTCAAATTATGTATGGGTTATGTGGCTGTTCCTTGTATTTGTTTTGCACAGACTGGCTGTTCTACCATGGCATCTGGGAATCCATTTTATGATGATTTGCGAAGCAAACCTGAGGTTATTGATCCTCCTCAAAGTGAGGACTTGATGGACGTCAGTGAATCCTCTGTGATTGATCCTTCCCAAATTGCTCTAAAACCTAATATAACTGTATCTAGCAGTGTTCGTGAACTCTTGGAATGTCCTGTGTGCTTAAATGGCATGTACCCTCCCATTCATCAGGTTTGTTTATTTCATGTCCCATCAAAATATTTTAGTATGCTGGTGGATTTATGTAAATTAACTTTTGAAAAAGCACTTAGATAACAAGGTAGATAACAAGGTTGAATGTACTTGAATAGCATGAAGTTCAATTTTAAAATGTCTTTTCAGGAAGCTCATTCTTAAAAGGCAAGTTTTAGAAAGCTACACCAAAAGCTATCTTGGTCTTTGCTGAATACAATTGTTGGTTTTGGTTTAATATTTTTGTATGTTCCTTGCACTAATAAGTAGCATCAAAAGACTATTAATTGGTTTTAAGTTGGACATCGAACAATTTATACGAGTTAAGTTTCTAGTAATTTTTTAGAGCCTCAAAGAATAATTCATATTTGTCCTTGATTGTTTCTATGAGTCATTTTACAAATGTAACAAGTAAACTTCCAACCGTGTACTATTCCGTTATTTATAGGCATTTCAATCATTTTCACTGAACATTCTTTCGTTTAAAATCGTTTAAGAAACAAAACTTGTAAAACATTTATTCACAGGGTTTGGTCCACTACAGAAACGTAAAATTCCAATTATATACATGTGTACAAGGTTCGAAAACTTGGTATACGGTGCGAGGCGGTCCACTCATGTGAGGCGAGGCGGTCAGCCTCAAGGCGGTTGAGGCGACAGCCTCAATCCGAACGCGAAAAAAACTAAAAGCATCAAAATAAATCATCCACAATAAATCATATCAATTAATATATAAAATCATCCATCAAAACTAAACAAAATGAAACACAATAAAATATGTTCTTGGAGTAAACCGACCGCTAATCTCTAAATAGGTTATCATTTGTGTCTGATAGCATGAAATGTGTGTTTGAAGTGTCATCCTCCAATACGTCATCATATATAAATCCTAAATAAATCCTAAATTTATTAATAAAAAATTATAACTAATAAATAAATATAATAGTAAATGTTTGTTATTTTTAAAGATAATAATTATTTTGTCATTTTCGGTGAAGCATCGAAGTCAAGCTACCCTATCAATGCAGTAAATGACACTATTGGTTAGAATTTTAAAATTAGAAATTTTGCTTTCGATAGACTTTTAGTTTATAAAGAAACTCAATTTGGGATTCTTTGTCCCAATTTTTAGCTCTCTTATGTAATATTTTAATTTTTTTTTTTAAAATAATAATTTTAGGGCTTTCAGCTGAGGCGTATGCCTCGACTCGAGGCATCATGAGGCGGACCGCCTCAAATCTTTGAGGCGGGCCTATTGAAAATTCGACCGGAGGCAATAGCATCGACGCGCCATGGCCGCGAGGCGGCGCCTCAGATGGAGTTTTCAAACTATGCGATGCGTGTGTAACAAGTAAAACTCCAACAGTATAGTGTTCTGTTACTCGTGAGCATTTCAATCATATTCACATAACATGCGCTCATCTGAAATTTTGTTTTAGAAACAAATTTTGTAGAACATTTATTCTTAATGATTCTTTTTTTGGTTAATAATATTGGTGTCAGTTTGTATTATTTTTGAATGCTGCATTTATCACAATGTTATGTTTATTTATCGTATCAAAGTTACCTTCTGCCATTCTGTTGATTCATCCTCTTAATTTTTCCAATTTCTGCTACACAAGTCAAGGCCAGGATCATATAATCTGGCTAGGGCTACCTAGCACTTTGTTGCCATCAGTAGCAATGACCCATAGTCACTTAACCTAACATTTACTCAGTTAATATGTTACAACTTACAAGCCTTACTCAAACCATTTGCATTTAAATATATTTTTACTCGAATCAAGCCAGAACAAAGATGTGAATTGATGTACATTTATTTATTTTAATTTTGATACAGAACATAACAGAATCAGCCATGTTTATTTTTCTAAATGAAAACTCTAAGTTAGGCATATGATATTTAGGTCAGGATACAATACAAGTCATCATATTTTTTTTTATCAGTTTCATCTTGCAAGTGCTCTCTGCATTTTTTGGGGGGCAAACATTTGCTAACAATGGCTGACATACAGAAGACAGTGTTTCCATATATCAGCTTAGTGACAATTGACTTGCAAGTATACCACATCCTCGGGAACATGATGTTTCCGTTTATGTTGCATCAAACCATCAGCTTGTTATTTAGAAGGCTGCTTTTAGCCTACAGATGAGCTTCTAGCCTTCTAGAGGTGCTTCCAAACACAAGCACCCATTAACTGTTACACATGTCAAAGCAAAGTTCTTCTACTGCATTTGGAATGGGTTTTGAATTTAATTATATGAATCTCAATAATGTTTATTATTTCTCTCCATTGACATTCTTTCTTGTTGCAGTGTTCAAATGGTCACACATTATGTTCTGGTTGCAAGCCCCGGGTGCACAATCGGTGCCCCACTTGCAGGCATGAACTTGGTAACATCAGATGTCTTGCTCTGGAGAAGGTGGCTGCATCTCTTGAGCTTCCATGTAAATATCAGAGTTATGGCTGCGTGGGCATATATCCATATTACAGCAAGCTAAAACACGAGTCACAATGTGTTTTTAGGCCCTATAACTGCCCTTACGCTGGATCAGAATGCACAGTAATGGGTGATATTCCTTATCTGGTGACCCATTTGAAAGATGATCACAAAGTTGACATGCACAATGGCAGTACTTTCAACCATCGCTACGTCAAAGCAAATCCACATGAGGTTGAGAATGCCACATGGATGTTAACGGTAATGTTGCACTTTCTTTGTCTCATCTTGTTGTAGTTCCTGGCTTTCCAATGGCAGAGAAGAATCGCCTTTATGTTTCACTGATACTTAGTTGGATGTTTGTAAATCATGTAAATCCTGTTTACAAGATTACATTGTCCTAGTAGGAGCTAGGAACAGAGCTCTTCTGCTGTTTATTGATAAAATTTGACTTACTGTTTGTTTTAGAGACTGTTAAAAATACTATTTATCATGGATCTTAATGAATCAAAGTGCCCATACTATTAATAGAGGGACCTAAGAGGGGCAATGCCAGTTTCGCCACCTGATTTTTAACTAAATTGTTAGTCTGTTGTGGAGGTGCTGTAGTTTCCTTTGTATATTCTTTTTAGAAATTTATATTGATTTATTAAAAAAATACTGACAGTTTTCGAATTACGTGATTGATTGTTGGAATTCTTTTTATCATTTTTAGGTTTTCAGTTGCTTTGGTCAGTACTTCTGTCTGCATTTTGAAGCCTTCCAGCTCGGTATGGCTCCTGTCTACATAGCATTCTTGCGGTTTATGGGTGACGACGATGAAGCAAAAAACTACAGCTACAGTCTTGAAGTTGGTGGTAATGGAAGGAAGATGACATGGCAAGGTGTGCCTAGAAGCATACGGGACAGCCACAAAAAGGTCCGCGACAGTTTTGATGGTCTCATTATCCAGCGCAACATGGCTCTATTCTTCTCCGGGGGAGACAGGAAAGAGTTAAAGCTTAGGGTGACAGGTAGAATTTGGAAAGAACAGTAAATGGAGAAGTGCTATTTTATCTTGCAGCTTCATTCTATACCATGTTTTGCCGTCGGTAGCTGTTAGTCCAGTGAGTCAGAGTCTTTCTGGTTCATGTTTTTTTTTTTTTTTTTTTTTTAATGTGTAGGAAGCAAACTCTCTTTGCTATTGCATGTCCCATTTCTATGCCTAACAATTGTAATATCCATACATTGCAATGCCAATGTTCTCTTTATGTATTTTTAGCACCTATTTTATGTTAATAATCACTTCTTTCATAATTTAGTACCTAATTTATGTTTTGTAAACATTTTTTTAAAAATTATTATTAAATATTATGAATCTAATATAACTACTAAAAGTAGGTTAGAGTAGCTTTTTAAACATTAATTATTTCAGAGGGTGAGAGTATTTGAGCCCATCAAGCTTGGGCAATCTAATTGTGATTGATCGAAAATAGTTGGGATTCGAAAATAGCTGGGATTATTAAGAAAAAATAAAGTTGATATTTTGAGATAAATAAATTCCAAAACTCATTTCTTAAAATCCCTCTAAAAGCATTCGTTTATAATAATAAAAAAAAGGCAAATAATTATAAACGTTTTTAAAGAAAAATGAAGAAAATTGGTCTTTCTGTATACCAATTGATTTTTTTTTTAAAAAAAAGTGATTAATCTTTGATTAATTAGCTGAAAATCGCAGCAAGTGTTTTTATTGTATAAACTGGATCGTTTTGTTAGTGATCAGCAAGAAATCGTTGAATAATCAAAGATTTATCGCCGTTTAAACTATATAGCACCAAAGTACTTGCTAAACCCATATATTTTGCATCAATTTTAAAAATCAGTGGTCGGTGAGAAATCATTGAATAATCAGCTTATGATTATTTAAAATCTTCGAATAATCAGCTTATGATTATTTAAAATCTTCGAATAATCAGCTTATGATTATTTAAAATAGTTGAATAATTAGCTTATGATTGTTTAAAATCCATATATCGATAAATGATATTTATTTTAAAGTTTATAATTTATAGATCAAAAATATATATTTTGTTTTCTTGAAACATTTTGTATTTAGAGAGATTTAGTTTTTAAATGTGGTGCGATGAGAAAACTTTTATATATACATTGTTTACAGATGTTTTTTTTTTCGAATGGCAAAATAAGGAACTCACCCCTCAAAATAAACCTCTCTCGAATGATGAATTTGTTTAGTTAGTAGGGAACCACATAAATTTAGCAAGTATACATGATAAACATGGAAATTTTACGTAATTCTGAAGAGAGTAGCTCCTACCTACGTACACGGGAGAAAGAATGTATTTTATAATACATCGGGGTAAAAATCAACCCGAGCTACAAATGAGGGGGAGATCACAACTACAATGATAAAACACCTCGGGTCTTAGTAAGTCCGATACAACTCTCACGAGTGGTCGGGTAAATGACTGTCTTTCTCACTCTATCCCTATCTCTTAAGTTATCGATTTTACAAGTTGTGAAGAATAAAATTTTATAACCCATGAAATAGTGACTTGAATCCTTTATATAGACTCACAAAGACACTATTTCACCGACTCTGATGTGAGCCAACATCACTAGGTCATCATTACAAACTCTGCATTCTTATACTACTCTTAATCTAACTAATCAGATTAGCTCAATCATCTGCCACTGCATTGGCCTATGGCAGACTACAGCGGCTCTGCTCTGCCACTGCCCTGTCACTGCACTGACCTATATATAGTAGGCATATGCTACTTTCAATGAGAACCATTGCTTTGCTTGTCATCATTAGCCTTCTGGAAGCACATCTTATCAGTTAGTGCATACGTCATATGGCCCCAATACTAGTCGGCTTGTGATCTCATATTCGTTCCTCGAGTCGGGATACCGAGACAGATGTTACTTATCAAAGCCCCGCCTTTTAACTCTTCAATAGGTCAGGTTCACATGCAGGGACCTCATCGGGTCGGGTCCTATAAACTCTCAGAAAATCCCAAATCCTTTTCTTCACGTGGCCAGGTCGGTATCACTACTTACTTCATCTTCAACATGTTCTGCCCCTTGGGAGAACTTCTCTATATCATGTGGTCGGGTCTTCTTGTTAAATCCCATCTCTTTATGGGTTCTTGGACCTTTGTCATTCGCTTTCGGTTAAATACAATCTCTCTTCTACCCCTCATTGATATCTGGACTTTTCTCGGGATAATTAGCCTTCAAAAAACCACTATCTATATATATATATAAAGTTCTAATAAAAGTGTCTTAATTTTAATAATATGAAGACCAAGATAAAAGATAAAAGATTAAAAAAACATATTTTAATAAAATAATATTTTTTGTCATATAGTGTGTGTATATATAATTATTGTATTTTTCCTTGGTACTCATTTTAAAATGAGAACAGGGAACATCACAATATATAAGAGCTAAAAGGGTCAATTGAGATCCGGATCCAAAAGCCCGAATCATGAAATTGGATTATGACCCAAACGTAAAGGCATTCCCAAAACAAACCCCAGAAAATAAAAGCAAGCAGCTTCCCCTGAAGCGGTATCGAGCTTTTATTTCATTTGCAGGTGAAATTTTGTTGATTTCCAAAAGTTTCCTTCATTTGATTATTAAGTTCATTGAATTTGTTGTCTGTTTATTAACTGGGAAAATGATTATAGTCTTGTTGATTCAGGTGATATTATTATTATTAACAATAATATATCATGCCGGACACGCAGACGCTTGTGAATGACTTTCTTAACAAGCTTAGAAAACGGTGACGTTTTGGAGAATCAAACAATATACGCTGTATTTTAGTTTTTTTTTTTAGTGATTTTAGGAGCTGATTTTTTTTTGTTTTATGGTGGCAGTAAGATTGAGGGCTCGCAAGCAACGGCCAGGCAGACGTCGGAGCTGCTTCGCTCTGTGATTTCGCAGCAGCGCGTGCCGTACACAAACCAGGCTGGAGTTTTAATTGATACTGTCAAGGCCGTTGGCGAGCAGCTCATTGCTGCAAATCCTGTTGGTTCGTTTTTTTTTTTTTTTTTCAGATTTTTAGTTCGCAGTTGAATAAATAGCAACATGGGGATTACTTATCTTGGTTACTTTTAATATCATCACAATGTTTGTTTACACAGGAGCCATAGAACTATCACCTTTCAGAGCTGATTTTATTTTATTTTTTTCAAAATGTTGGTAACTTGAACTGTGTTATTGTTTTATTTGGGGATAATTTTAGTTTTGGACAAGTAAATATTATTATGCTTCTTAGGCAAAGCCAGTGTGCATAATTTTGTTTCATTATAATCTAGCATCCTCCAATTAGTACAGCTAATATAGTTTATGTGCCATATGCATATTAATATTGTTAACTCTGAGTTTGAGGTCTTGTATGATTATTGGTGTTATGCCATTGAACTTGCATTTTTATCGGGCATGCATGGGAAAATCTGGTGTTGACCAGTCTATTGTACTTCATTAGCGTATATTCTTCATTTCTGTGGATCACGTGGATGAAACTATGCATTTTGTTGTCGAAAACTGTAACTATTGCCATATTCACTATCCAATGAATTCTGCATTGCTAACCTTTCCTACAAAAGTATATTTGGTGGCTTATTATGATCTATTCCTTTTATTTCCTTTCCTTTTTTTGGTTTTTCAAATATCCTCCTGCACTTTTTTTTAGTTTTTTTCTTCTATTTTTTCCAAAGTTAAAAATGATTTATCTTCTCTTCTTGTTTGTGCCATATGTTTTCTTCTCTATATCTGATATATTGTATGATATCAATATCCTTGCAGAGCTTGCAGTGGGTAATATTGTGAGGCGTGTTCTACATATCATAAGAGAGGAGGATCTGTCTTTGGCTACTGCTGCTATTGCTGGGGTGAACCTATCGGCTGTGAGTGATGACGACGACGACGACGATCGAGATGGTGACTCAGCTCTATCAGCAGCTGTTGTTGCTGCTGCTGCTAGAAGTACTCTGCGTCCTCCTTCTTTGCAAACCCTGCTTGAGGACATGCCTGACTCAGCAACTGTTCCTCAGGCTTCCTCATCTGGGGGTGATTCCGAAGGCAAAAGCAAATGTGTGCCACTCTTGCTTTTATCAATATTTTTTAGAATTCTTCTACTACAACGTTTTCTGTTATTTTTCAGTATCTGATATGCTGCTTGAAATCAGACTATTTCCATCGGCAAACGTGTCATTGTAACCCATGTTTTGCATATGTAATTGGGTGCATCTTGTTGATGAACTTGTGGTGCTGAATATTTTGGCATTGATGATTTAGTAAATTTGACAGCCTTAAGAAGTAGATAGTTAACGTACTAATTTCCTTTCACAGCTGCTGATAAAAGTTCAAGAAGTCGGAAGCTGAAGCATGATGTTATTGAAGCAGTTAATGAACTTATTCAAGATATTGCCACTTGCCATGAACAGATTGCTGAACAAGCAGTGGAGCATATACATCAGAAGTAATTATTCCTTTTCTTGAATTTCAGCTAGTCAATGTGCTCTTTCTCTGTCTTTCCGTTTCTTCATATTTGAATATATTTTCAGGAGAACTGGATTTTTAGACTTAATTCCAGATAATCTGTTGTTTTAGGCAATATGTATTTAGTTGCTGTTGTCAATGCATGTACTGCTTATTAAGGTGCATGGACTATCTAATTTGGAGTCGCATATCCGTGCGCTTGTAATTCTTGTTGGGTTTTTTTTGTGTCACTTTTTAAGTCTAAATAATACAGATGTTTTATCTAACTTCTTGTAGGGGTGGCAATTTGGGTCAGGATTCGTTTATTCGTTCGATTCGATTCGCTTTAAAGCGAATACGGGTTTGAAAAAATGGATTCGTTTAATAAATAGGTCAATTCGATTCGATTCGTTTATTAAACGAATCGAATACGAATTTAAGTTCATTGATTCGTTTATTCGTTTAGGATTCGTTTTATTATTTTTATTTACTAATTCTTGTTAATTTTCAATTAAGATTCGAGAAATTATAGCTAATTATCATAGAAAAAGTAATATTTTAGATATTTGGTGAGATATTTTTAGTAAATATATTAATTTTATATTTCATGTGTATATATTTATGAAAAATTTATGTAAATCAAGTGTGGTAAATGATTTTATTAAATAATATCATTGACTAAACGAATAAACAATATTCGTATTCGATTCGTTTAATAAACAAATCGAATACGAATCCTGATATTAGGATTCGTTTAATAAACGAATCGAATACGAATCCATCATATTTTGATTCGATTCGTTTAGGATTCGATACAAATTCGATTCGTTGATTCGTTTTGCCACCCCTAACTTCTTGTTGCCTTCCCAATGGATTGTAGGCTGATAATTTCCTGCATTGATGATGAACTGGAATTGGTTTTTTATCTAGGATTGAAAGCGTGGTCTTTTGGTGTGATGAGGAGGTTAGGTTGCAGGAGTTGTTGGCGATTCTCTGACTTTAGGGGTAATCACGGTGCTAGCACAGGAGTATAATTGATTTGATGATTTTTGTCGCAGAACTGTTCTAGGTTGTACTATGTTGAAGACTCATTTAAGCTCTTTAGAAGTTGCATGTGGTGGGTTATGATGGGTTTTAGAAAAGTTGGAATTCAAATGCTTAATTTGTGAGGTATACTTGGGTGAAAATTGAAAAGGTATATAAATGCTTGACTTGCAAGATTTACTATGATTTGCAACTAGAGCAGCGCCATTCATTTAAAAATAGAAGATTTAAGAAATTTTAGTGGATGTGTCAGTGCTGATGAACTTAAATGGCATTTTGTGTTTCTGATTTTTGTTCCTCCTTCGTGTAAGTGTTTTTACTTTGATCTCCTTAATTGACATTTTTGGAGTTAGATGTTTCAAGATCATTTTAGGACACTGCCAAAAAAAAAAAGGCCGTCTTAGGACTAATCAATGGTGGGTTTTTCAAAATAAAAGTTGTTTTGTGAAACAGATATATCCAATTTCTACACCTTGCCCAGTTCAAATTTGCATGTTTTATTTAACTTTGTTTAATCTAAACATTTTAACTAATTTTAAATTGGCAAGCTGGCTGCTGTGACTTTGATTATGTTAGTAGCAAGTCCAGATTTTTTTTTACTACTGAGAAAGAGAGAGTTAGTGAAGCTGTTTTGATCTTTTGAGGGAAACTGCATTTAGCTCTTTCATTCAAATTGAATTCCTTTTGTCTTTCTTTCTTATCAAAGTTATATTTTACTTAGCCCTCCTGCATCCCGCTCAAACTTGGCCTTTGAAGTACTAGGGTTTATCACACGTCCTCTGTTTATAGACATGCACTTTCATAATTTCCTTGATATCATTCGTAATTGATCATATCTCGTCATTCATCATATTTGATTAATACAAACATTGACACTACTCTTGAAGTACTAGGGTTTATCACATGTCCTCTATTTGTAGACACTCACATTTTGCCATTGCAAGGACTGTCTACTTAAATTATTTGGGAAAGATTATCATTTACCCCTTTAGTTTGAGATATAATGCCTGTTTTATGCCTGTTTTTGCCCACTCAATAAGTTTGTTTTTCTGTTGCCATTAGGCAAAACAAACATTCAAGGGAGTGCCTTTGGACTGTTTCTCAAATATGATGGATTCATTGATTAGGCAGAAGTAAATGATATTTGCCCTTATCTTGCTTACATGTTGATTGCACTTAGTCCTATTTGATTTTTTTAATTAATAAAGGCAGCAATACGTGCAACTTCTGCTTACATGTGAAAATGCTTTTGCCCAAGTTGACTTTTGAATGACTAAAAGCAGTCATATTTAGAACATTTAGCAGTGGGATATTTGCATAATTTGCTGGATTTCAGGATTAAATTGTGGTAGGGAAAACTTACAAAAGTTTGGTTCATTATTAGCATGAGAAATATTGTGATTCATGGCCTTTTATCTTGTCTGATTAAACTTATGGCTCATTATATTATGTTCTCTTGTATCTTATCTACCTCATTGACAAGGCTTGCATACATATATGTGCTTATCTCTATATTTCTTCCATCTGTGTTTCTTCTTACCATATGCTACTTTAAGTAATTATAACTAATAAAATGCAATAAATGTATTTTCAGTGAGGTAATATTAACTTTAGGCAGTTCAAGGACGGTGTTGGAATTTCTTTGTGCTGCAAAAGAGAAAAAAAGATCATTCCGGGTATTTGTTGCAGAGGGTGCTCCAAGGTTTGTGCAATGGCTTGCTTTTTGTTGCTTACAAATAAACTTTTCTGTGGCTGCTTTAGCTCTGATATCCCCTGTCTCTGACTATCACTCTCTGGTTTCTGGTCTGCTATGTCTTGTTTAATAGGTATCAGGGGCATCTTCTTGCAAAAGACTTGGTTTCTAGAGGTTTACAGACCACACTGATTACCGATTCTGCGGTTTTTGCTATGATTTCCCGAGTAAACATGGTATGTTCAGGCCATTTCATATTTGGCATTGGATTTCCTGAACTGTTCTTTGCTTGATTTAGAAATTTACCATGTGAAGGTTATAGTTGGAGCTCATGCTGTCATGGCCAATGGTGGGGTTATAGCACCTGTTGGGATGAATTTGGTTGCACTTGCAGCTCAGAAGCATGCTGTACCTTTTGTTGTACTTGCTGGTAGTCACAAGGTAATTTGGTGCAATGCCCATTTTCTGTAACTGCCATTCCTAAATTTTTTGGTTTGTTTATGAACTGGAGTGGACTTAAAATGGTGCTCAGTTATTCATGCGGAGAAAATTTTCCCGTCAAATAGGTTATAGATGAAAGCTTGTCACCAAGGTAAGCCGTAGGTATTAGCAAAATGCAAATGTGTTTATGAGATAGTATGCGGGTGTAAAAGCTCATACTTTACCACATTCTATCTCGTGTGTGATCTGTTGATCTCTGTAGCTGCGATCTTTTTTCTATGCATCAACATATTCAGTGCTGGATATTGATATGCATACTTGTTTCAAGTTAAAAAAATTTCTATATTGTAACTTTTTAGTTGGACATGAATCTTCAAACTCTGGTACTTCAGTTCCAATCTATGTTCTGGTCTTTTTGATAAATTCTGTTTGGTCTATATGACAGTTATGCCCCCTGTATCCACACAATCCTGAAGTGTTATTGAATGAGTTGAGATCCCCATCAGAGCTGCTGGATTTTGGTGAATTCTCAGACTGCATGGATTTTGGAAGTGGCACTGGTTCCCCTCTTCTTCATGTTGTCAATCCAACATTTGATTATGTGCCACCGAAACTTGTTAGTCTTTTTATCACTGACACGTAAGTTCTGCTGTTCTTTAGCATGAGATTACTTGTTGCAATCCAATGTGGCCTGAAATCAAATAATTGTTTCCCATTATAGAGTACCTGCATTTCTGGCCTCTTTATTTTCAATGGATGTTACTCTCCAGTTCTAACTCTCGATATATCTGTTTCCCCTCCCTCCGGCTATTGTTGTATTGTTTTGCTAATATTTTTTTTCCTACTTCACAGAGGAGGGCACAATCCTTCATACATGTATCGGCTAATTGCTGATTATTACTCGGCTGATGACTTGGTTGTGCATGGAAGAGCTACTGCTGGAAATTGATTGATTATAACTCGGTTTGTATAATGCATTTAAGTAACCTTTTTCTTCTGATACTCTGGTGGAAAATTGTTAATTTAACAAAAGTAACAGTCAATACTTTAGTTTCTGATTGTTATGGTTCCAATAAATTTAATCGAAACTGTATCATCTTGGGATTGGTCTATCATGTTTGAGCTTGACTCGATATAATCTTTGCTGTAATTTCAGGTTGAGAATTTATGACAGAAAGAGCAGAGACATGGGGATTGAGAAATTTCATATCATTGAAGATGCTGGAAAAAGACTTGGAGAAAGATTGATTTTGAGGTAAGGTAATGGTGTGTGTGAATTTGGGCAAAATGATGGTAGAGGCACTTTTGTTTTTTGTTTTGTTTTTTTTGAAGAATATGTGAAAGTAGAAACGATGAGGAATGGGCGAGCTTTGTGTTCTGTATCAGTAACAGTATAGAATTGTTTGTATTGCACAATGTTGGTAAAAGAAATTTCACAGCAGAATGAAGGCAAGACATGCGGATTGAGGTTGGTTTCTTAGAAGTAATTTTCTTTGATCTTTATAACAACATAACTAACATAGATAGGATAAATGTTTGTTTGGCAAAACCTGAACTGAACTGAACTGAAGCCATATGTTTCAGCATTTTCTTTTTCGTCCCTTAACAACCACCGGAGCCTCCTAGTCCTTATTTTGTCACTAACTACCACCCCCCAAGTGTTGTTGCTTCACAAAAATATGCAGCTGTTTTTCAAGCTATATACTAGAGGGAGATGAGATTGAAAAAAAAAAAATGATGATAGAAATTTAATTTCATTATTTGATTTGTACGGGGAAATATATTATTACATAATTTTTTTGGGATTAATCTACCATTTCTACTCAACTATCCATATTTTTATTATTTCTCCAATTTTCTGTCAAAATCTTAGTTGATTGTTACATTTTATAATTTTAACACTAAGATTAATTAAATAAAATTAATAAAATATTATTTTAACATAAGTTTATTAATAAAATGTAAATAACTATTATAGATACAAATAATCTCGCAATATTATATAAAAAAAATAATAGAAATTTATTTAAAAACTCTATTTGTCATCATTTATTATAAAAAAATCATATCTCTTAACTTGTTTACTATTTAATCTTAAGATTTTAAGTTTTATTAGTCTTTAGTCATTTTTTGATTAGTAAAGGGTTTGACCTAAATTTTTTTCTCCTTTTTACCTTGAAAAAAAAATTTAAAACTGGTAACCTAAATATGAACATTAACCTTTTTTTTTTCAAAAAAAAGTGTGTAACTTCTTATCTCTCTTTTGGGCATTGTGTTTAAGGGTGGCAGAAAAGCCTGGGCCCGGTCCGGACCGGCCCGCCCGGGGCAAAGAAAGCCCGGCTCGGGCTCGGGCTCGAGCCGGGCTTTCTAATATGTTTGTAGCATTTAAATTGTTAATTTATTGATGAAACTTGTGATTTATTTGTGAATTGTCTTTGCATATAGTTGTTGGGGCAGTTGTGGAACCCCTAAGGTCGGATCGGTGCCCCGGGCAGCGGAAATGGGTCTAACACGTGGATATCAAGTATGAGTGTAATTTTAAATTATTTAATGAAATACTATATTCCATTACGAGTGTATAGGAAAAAACCGAGGCTGAATCGGAGTCTGGAAACTCAAAAACAAAGCAAAAAAAAATTCCCGCGCGCAGTGCGTGTACTCGCGGGCTACAGTGCGCACGCGCAAACAGCAGCCACTTTGTTTTTTTGTTTTTTTATATTTCAATTGTTTGCTTTCTTTTCAATTGCTCAGCTCTTTGGAAAATTTTCAGAGAGTTGATGCAATTAGGGTCTATTACCTTAATTGCTTCCGGTCTTCCCTAAACAATTCAAAAACACCCAAAATTAATTTTTAATTTCAAAACCAACATTAACACCTGTTATAGAATAAAAGTTAAGTTTTTCAAAATATCAAATATTTTTCCAAAAAAACATAAATTTATTCTAAATATGCATTT
>SKCR01055221.1:0-45606 GCA_019454045.1 Zanthoxylum bungeanum | reverse complement strand
GAAGATAAAGGACATATCCCACGATGTCTGCCTAACTTGTGGCAAACGGGGTCATTGAAGCATGACTGCCGTATGGACAAAGCAGACATGAAGGAATAGAAGACAGGACAAGGTTCTGACTTCAAATATGTTTGTCATAAATATGTTCACTACTAGTATTAAAATTGGATTTTAGATACTTAGTGTGATACATATAAATGCATTGATGTGCAGAATCTGCTGTGAGCAGGATACTGACTTCAGATGAGATTAATCTACGAATTGGAAATGGGACGACAGTCGTTGTTTCAACCTAGATACCTAAGTTTAGGAACTACCTTTTGGTTGTGTACCTAAATTAGGAAACTGTTATAATGTAACTAGTTGACTAGAAACATTATCTCTATATCGAGTACAACTCGTTGCGAGTAACCTTTATATTCTAGAACACTAAAGTGTTTTATTTATAAAGATGATATTGAGATAAATACATTAGATGTGAATAACAGTATTTATATTTTGAATATAAATAAATCTCAAACATATAACATGACAAACAAGTAGCTCAAGCTGATTTGATCAGATGAGACTTATTTGTGGCAGTACTGTCTGGGACACATTAAACAAGACTCGTATATCCACACCTTTTGAAGAGTGGATACTAGGACAGATTTGATTCCATTCAAATAAGTCTACGAATCTAGTTTATAGGTAAAGTACCTAAAATACCTTTTACTTGGTAGAAGTGCAAGAGCCACCGATCTGTTAGCCATATTCATAGTGAAGCAAATGGGCCCATGTCTAGCTAGGCTAGAGGTGGATATGAATGTTTCGTGACCTTACGGATGTGGCATCGCGTTATGGTTATTTGTTTCTTTTGAACACACAAATCAGAAACTTTTAGAGTTTCGACACGAAATAGACGAACAGATCAGCTAAAATATTAAAACATCACGGTTTGACCATGATGAAAATATTTAAACAGTAAGTTTCTCATATACTTGAAAGAGTATAGTATTCTTTCAATAAGGACTCCTCCCGGAACACGTCAATTTGACGGTCTGTCCGAACGGAGAAACCAAATTTTTTTGGACATGATAAGGTTAATCATGAGTCGCTCTGAGCTACCATTTTCCTTCAAAGGATAAGCATTTAGCAGCGCAATAATTATTTTGAATAAGGTTCCATGGAAATCTGTTTGACAGATTTCATATTAGATATGAACAGGAAAGAAACTAGGTTTTCTCACTCCTGAAGATTTGGGATGCTGGCATATATTTGGATGATACCAAACTAGAACCCAAATTGGATAAGTGCCAATTGTAGGTTATCCTAGGGAAACCAAAGTATATTACTTATACAACTCACTTGAGAACAATGTAATTGTTGCTCACCATGCGGTTTTCCTAAGAGGAATACCGATATGCAGTGGTAAGTGGGGAGATAGTAAAACTCGATGAAAAATCAGAGTTAATACTGTTCAAGGCACCAAGTCCTTAATGGAACACAAAAGTTTCATCAATGGATGAAACTGTACCAGTAATCTTCGAATGCACAAGAACAGCGTAAGTTGAAGAGATTCAGAAAACAACCTGGGGTATGGGAACTGATCTCACCTCATAAAGATGTCAATCTTATTGAGGAATATGAACTGACTATATATGAGGAAGTGATACAAGGTATCAACTCCCTATTATAGCAAAGTGCCATGAAGTCCGAAATGGATTCCATGTATACCAACCAAGTTTGGACACTAGTTGATGTACCGGAAGGCATTATGCCTATTGGTACTATATAAGTCTTCAAGGAAGACATACATGGAAGGTAACATACCAACGTACTAAGCTAGGCTTGTAGCGAAAAGGTATCGTTATCATCATTGTGTCGATTACGATGAAATCTTTTGCCTGTTGTCATTGTTAAATCCATTTGGATAATGCTTGCTGATACTGCATGTTTCATTTATGAAATATGGCAGCTGAATGCCAAAACCACTTTCCTTAACGGAAACCTTTTGGAGGATGTTTATAACATCCTGACTGTTTTGTCGTACCAAAACGAGCAAACAAGGTTTGCAAGTTAACTCGATCCATGGATGGATTGAGGCAAGCATTGCGTTCTTGGAATTATCGTTTTGATGTAATCATAATGGTGTATGATTTAATTCAAAACGAAAATGATTCTTGTGTATATAAGGAGGTTAGTGGGAGCGCACTGACAATGACTATCCTATATAATGATGATATGTCATTTCTTGGAAATGATATTCCCATAATACAATCGGTGAAAACTTGGCTTTCAAGAAAATTCTCCGTAGAATTCTGGGAGAAACAACCTTTATTCAAGGAATAAAGATCTACTATGATAGATCTAAAAGTTGTTAGCACTCTCCGAGAACTCGTACATTGAAATAGATGTACGTGACCTGGTGTCTCATATGCTTTGAGCATATGGAGTTACAATCAGGCCAATACAAGTGATAGTCATTGGATTGATGTTAAGAACATCATTTAGTATCTTAGATGAATTAAGGATGCTTTCTGATACTATGGAGAAGGAAAACTTGAAGTGACTGGGTTCACTGCTGCATGTTTCCCAACCGATAAAAACGACTATAAGTTGTAAGAACGTTACTATAAAGTTTGAATAACGGAACAATGAGCTGGAAATCTTCCATGCAAGATACTGTTACCGAATAAACAACAAAAGTGGATTATTGCTGCAGCTGAGGCAGCAATAGAAGCCATTTGGGTCGATAATAAATCTAATTAGATTAGATGTAGTTCTGTTAGCAGCTGAGCTATGCTACAACATAGGCTAAAGAATTAATGGTCTCATCAACGATCCAGATATATACTTCAGATATTCATCTGATTCGTTCGGATCATACATCGTGGCGATGTGATGATCGAATAAATCGCATAAGATAATAATCATGCAAATCCGCTGACGAAAGCCTTTCCTCATCAGACGTTTGAGCGAACCGTACATAGTTCGGGTGTAGGACACTTGAGTGAAGTGGGAGAGTGTTGGACAGTTATGACCCATAGCATCACTATTTGTACAAATCATGGTGTTGTTGTACAAATTAACTATGTGACAAAGGAAATTGCCTTTTTTTCATTTGTAATTAGATTACCAAGATGTATAAATGATAGAAGGTCCATATGATTAGTTCTGGATTGAGATGATATGAGACAATATCAATCCACGAAGGTTTAATCATTAAATATCCCTAGTCGTAGTATTATCGAGATTGGACATCGATAATGCGGAATAGACTAGTATTACACTTGTGCGCGTTGTGGGAGCATAACAGCATAGTTCTCATATATTTGGGTATAGGATACTCATGCAAGTGTAATAGGAGGTTGTGTTTACCGATGGTACGGGAAAAAGCTTCGCTTTGGATAGACCCCTCGGAACTCTATTGGTAGTATGACTATGTGTCTATGGAAGTCCGAATCAGGGTAGGTATTTGGTCTTACCTGAGACTTGCACCGCTAATACTTGCGACAATCAATATACTTTGGTTTTGGTTGTCCAGGGCTTTAACCGGTTCTGTACGCCTCTTCTGGGTTATTGAGAATCGTAGTGTATTGGGTGTGATGTCGAGATGAAAGTATCACTCCAGTCATAGTTGAGATGATGATCATGTAGGATACATACTGGTCCTCTTATATGCTGCAGCTATCGGGATATTATGACTAGGTCATGTTTTTCCAATTATAGAGACTAATTACCAGAGATCCGATATGTGCTTCGTACGGGACAGACACATTTCCAGCCCCAGGCCTTGCACGTGACATCCGATGCTGGATCGAAATACGCAATACTATGTATACTACGTCTGATATAGATCACATATTCCAATAAAAATATTTCTAGAGAATTGGGTAGGCACGGTGCTTTGCTAGAAGCCAACCATGTCTTATAAATCGATAAAAACGTAGTACTAGGTACGTACGTGTTCGGATAGTCCAACGACCAGATTTACTGCCAACATATCCGGGGATCTCATGGGTCGCTTCCCAAAGATTCACCGATGACGTATGACTCGCACTTTATTAATCTGGGATTAATTAGATGAGAGAGAAAATTAATCTGGGATTAATTATGGAGATATTTTATCTGGGATAAAATATTATTTAAAGAGAGAGAACGATTAATTTGGAATTAATCGATAAAATAATATTCGATATATTATACGAAATTGGATTTCGACAAGGAATTAAAATTGGATTTTAATTCGGGCAAACGAGTTAATTTAGAATTAATTCGTTTGCGATGTGAATAGTAATTTTGCTAGGCATAATTATTTAATTACGTCACAATGGAAAATTTGTTACTTCGGAATTATCGAACCCGAGTCCGGGAGTGTTTGCGGGCGCACTCGCATTGCGAATTTGAGTGCGGCCCACAAGTCACACCAAACGTCAAATCACTAGTCAATCGATTGATGTGATGTCTAGTCACTTTGAGTGATGTGACAACTTGTCACTTGTGATTGATGGTGGTAGTTGGATGGCTTTAATGCCTTTGACGTTTGGAAAAGTGTGAATTGTTTTTTGGTATTGATTTTTGGAAAATAAAAAATTAACCAAATACATAACACATTTTCCTCTCTCTCTCTCTTATCACTCACGGTTTTGGAACCATTTCCCTCATCTCCCTCTCTCGGCTTTGAAGCCATTTTTTCTTCTCCATTTCTTGGCAAGGCCGAGTATTAGAAGAAGAACAAGGAAAGATTGTAGCAATTTTTCCTATACTAGCACATGAAGAGTCATCCTAAGGTGATAGGGAAACCAACTTGTGAGCATGAAATCTACACACAAAGCTTGGAGCTTCAAGGATCACCATAGCCGAATTTGGAGAACAGAAAGAACAGCCCACTGCCGTGAGCTTCCAAGGAGGAGCTAAGGATTTTGTGTTCAACGCATCGCAAACCGATCAATGTAAGTATGATTCCGCCATATTTCATTGTTGTATTCACATGTGTTTCTTGCTTTAAATCGATCTTGGGACTAACTAGAAACCCAACATCCCAGTATATATGTCTATCACGCAATTCGTAATTTACATACACAGTTTCGAAGAGAAAGACAACAATTGAGTCTCGGAAATCTGACTTTAAAAGACCTTATTTTCCAATTTATAAGAAAATTGGATGGGAAGCTTGTCTCTGACCCATAGAGATCATTCAAGCTGTTACTACATGTACATATTATGTTGGGGTCAAATCAAGGAGGCACAGCGGAAGAAGCGTTGTTCGGACGAAATTGTAGTTTAAAATTTTTAAACTTACGAATAAATTATTCAATATCAAATATTAATAATTCATGCATATTTCACCTAAAGATATTTATTCGATATCATATAACGACATAAATAATATAGAAACATCGCGAACCTTTTGCGAAAATATTTTTTCGCAAAAAATGCATAAAACGCGTTTCCGGCCGAACGACCGACCAATGCTCATGGGGACTGCCCAGGTTAGCCCCAAAAATATTTGGACAGTTCTTAGGCTGCCCGAACAGTGCCCAGTTCACTGTTTGGGTAGTCGTTACCAGGTACGCCGTTTTTTCGCCGCTTTCGCGTATTTTCACTCCGAAATAATTTCCGATAAATATTTATCTTGGGCAATTAAAATAAACCAATTTATTCTAATTACGTAATAAATAAAAAATAAATTTTTATCTGAAAAATCAGATTTATCATTAATTGCTATGAGACCCCTACTCTTTGTAAATTAATCATTTTGGTCATTAAATTATCAAATACATATTTAATTGATTCCAAATCAATCCCAAAATAATTTATACAATTTGCAACATAAACCAGAAACTTTTTCAGAATTCTGAAACTGCCCAAATTTTTCCAGAATTACGAAAACAGCCCAGATTTTGTATTAATTGTAATTTGGCCCAATTTGTTCAAAACACATCAAGATCAAATCCAATCAATCCAAATTTGACATACATCAAATATACGTCAAATTATATCATATATATGAAAAGCCCCGAAATTTGAATGGGTTAAGAACCCTAATTTCACAAATTACTCAAATTAGACAATTTACATTAAATTGACAAAATTCAACACTTTAATCATCCAATTAGCACACCAATCAAGTCTCACCATCATGAAATTAATCAAGAACAATTCTAGGTTAATTATGAATGGCTAATCAACTCTAAATGACAACTTTAAATTCTAATTAATCAATTAAGCATAATTACAACCCAATTAGCTTAATTAATTAAATATACATGCTAATCACATCCAATAAGCTTTAAACACATACAATTACAAACCCAAAGAGTTGAGACATCAACGTAGCAACACAAATTGAAGCTAAGATAAATAGAAATAATTTCCATGTAGAAGAAAGTTTGAAAAACTTACAAAATTCCATGTTTTGTCTTGTTTTCTTTCTTTCTTCCACCATATTCTCTCAATTCTATTTGTAAAATATTTGTGTAACTTGTCTAAGTATGAAAAATGAAACAAAATTCTTTTGTTAAATAAATTTCACTATGGCCGAATTCAAGGAAAAAATAAATAACAATTATTTAATTTTTGTTTGATTTTAATTGGAACAAGTTTGCTTTAATAAAATTAACAATTATTTTAATAAAGCAAACCAAAAACATGTTTCAATAATATCAAGCCATATAGAAGCAAAATCATTACAAAAGATATTTATTTTGTTAATTAATTTAATTATTTAACAATTAAATAATTAAATACAAATATCTTAAATATATGTATTATATTTACATTAAATATCTCAAATACATATATTAATGATATATGCCAAATATCACAATTTGATTTTTTATTAATGTGTATTTAATAAAATCAAGTCTTAAATACAAATACACATTAATTCGGAAATGACCGTTAGGTCCCGATTACATGTATTTTTCGTTTAACCATTAAACGAGTTATAAATAATCAATATCATTCAGAACAGTTGCCCTAGTGCTCTACGAGTATATTTCATTAGTGAGACTCTCTATATTCAGGCATATCCGTCACGAAATCCAATTTCGTGTTCGTAATTCACCCACCCGTAAATTATGACGACCACGGATAAACTCGCTGAATCATACAGGTCGAGGTCACTACATACGTATAATCCATCTGTCACAGGTATCCGGATTATCCCAGAGATATAGATATAAACGTCAAATCTCTATAGGAATAATCTTGTCGACGTATCTATTAGCAATCTCTAAATAACATTTGAAACTCACTTCCGAAGTATACTATGGCCATAGATTTAACAGATTGCTAAACACATATGGACTACTTATGATCTGTACACAGAACTGACGGATCCTTTCTTGATACTCACATGATATCATGAGCATGAGTCCACACTCAACGAACAGGCGGAGGTTCGATCTAAATAGATCGGTGACGTGATTGTCATCTAAGTGTGGATGATAACTCATATATCCACAGTGGTATCTCAAGTCAAAGAATCACTATGCTACTCAACCAGAGAAGATTTCTATTGAAGTTGGTGTATCATCTATTAGGAAATCTTTGGTGAGTCGTTCAGTGTTTATCAAATAAGCACCTACACGTCTATACGAGTCTCCTAAGACTCATGGTTCATTGGGATAAACCATCGGACCAAGTCCGATATACGTCATGCATTGGTCTCAACGGATTTTACTAACCGACCCGTGTCAATAAATCTTTTCAAGAACTTAATTTAAGGATATACAACTTAGAGTGACACTTCCCAATGTCAATTACAAACTATGTTGTAACTGCGCACTATGTTGTAAATCATGTGGTCTTTGTCTAATATATATACATATAACTAAATGAGATTTAGTTTCAATCTAATCGAAATTAGATCGAATATGTATATAGAAGACAAGAGGTGCTGCCATTTAAATTAGTAATATTATGGAAAAAAAGGTATTACTCGTATTCATGAATCTGACATAAATACGATCCGGATTGGCGCTCAGAGCAACAAACTCTAACAATTTCTCCCACTTGCTCATAGTGCCAATCCATGGTATCATATACACATCCCAATGTGTATCACATACTCATGGCCCCCAAGAACTCACCTAGCGCTTAAGAGGTAGGTAACAACAAGTAATCATGCTCTGACATATTGAGTTTGTCCAACAAACACAATCATTTTCCTTAGCAAGCGTCATTCATATTTTTGTAGAAACTTAGTTCTACATCAATATGACTCAGATGCCATATCAACATTATGCATCAGCTACTAAGTTGTCTAAGTATTTACGGATCAAATCCAAAATACTATGTAAAAAACCGCAAACATAATACTAATAACAAACTTCTAATTTACGAGGTCACTATGCAACTTCATAAGTCAATACTTAATAAGTTACAACTATCTCCACTCTTATAATGGAATCATCTGTGACACTCCCACTGCATCTTTTCTGACTCTTTATAACGTAAACTGTCTAACGTCATAATTAGACTCAAAACTAATCTGACCCTAATAGTTGCGAACTTTATTCTCCATTAATTAGAAACTCATTCTTAATATCTCAAAGATAAAAAAAGAACATGTTTCAAGACCCATCTTATGGTCTTGAGAATATCAAAATAACTCGTAACAATTATGATTAAATTGATATCTCTTTCGTACTCAATATAGTATTCATTATGCCATCATTCTATGAGCATAAGATTGATTAGACATTCTAGTCAACATCTCTTTCGAAAAAGGAATCATCATTTACGGAAGATGAATACTATACATAAGACACACACTAACTGTCAGATAGTTATACTAACTGTCATACAGATAGTCTTGTTGCATCCTTTATTAGATCATATCTAATGTACGATTAATATGAGTATCTCACAAGTCTCTTAGTTTTACTTTCCTCCCACTTACCACTGCATATAGGTATTCATCTTAGGAAAACCGCATGGCGAGCAACAATTACATTGTTCTCTTGTGAGTTGTATAAGTACTATACTTTGCTTTCCCTAGGATAACCAATAATTAGGCACTTATCCGATTTGGGTTCTAGTTTGGTATCATCCAAACATATGCCTAGCATACCCAAATCTGTAGGAATGAGAAAACCTAGTTTCTTTCCTGTTCATATCTAATGTGAAGTCTGTCAAACAGGTTTTTATGGAACCTTATTCAAAATAAGTTTTGCACTGTTTAATGCATATCCCTTGAAGGAAATGGTAGCTCAGAGCGACTCATGATTAACCTTATCATGTCCAACAGAATTCGATTTCTCGGTTCGGACACACCGTCAAACTGACTTGTTCCGGGAGGAGTCCTCATTGAAAGAATACTATACTCTTTCATGTATATGAGAAACTTATTGCTTAAGTATTTTTATCATGGTCTAACCGTGATGGTTTAATACTTTAGCTGATCTGTTTGTCTATTTCGTGTCGAAACAATCATATCCACATCTAGCCTAGCTAGACATGGGCCCACTTACGTCACTATGAACGAGGGCTAACAGATCGGTGGCACTTACACTTTTACCAAGTAAAAGGTGTTATAGGCACTTTGCCTAACAAACTAGATTCGTAGACATTATTTGAATAGAATCAAATCTGTCCTAGTATCCACTCTTCAAAAGTGTGGATATACGAGTCTTGTTTAATTGTGTCCCAGACACATGCCACTTTTAAGTTTCAACTGATTAATTCAGTTTGAGCTATTTGTTTGTTATGTTATACGTTTGAGATTTATTTATATTCAAAATATAAATATTTTTATTCACATCTAATGTGTTTATCTCAATATCATCTTTATAAAATGAAACACTTTAGTGTTCTAGAATATAAAGGTATATCCGTAACGGATTAAACCTGATATAAAGATAATGTTTCTAGTCAAACTAGTTACATTCTAACAGTTTCTTAATTAAGTACACACCCGAAGGGTAGTTCCTAAAATTAGGTTTCTACGGTTAAAACAGTGACTTTCGTCTTGTTTCCGATTCGTATATCAATCTCAACTGAAGTCAGTGTCCTGCTTATCAGCAGATACTGCACACCAGCACATATTTATGTACCACTTCCAGTATCTAAAATCCAATTTTAAAACTAGCAGTGAACATATTTGTAACAAACATATTTGAAGTCGGAGCCTTGCACCGTCTTCAATTCCTTCACGTCTGCCTTGTCCATACGGCTGTCACGCTTCCGTGTCCCCGTTTGCCACAGTTTAGGCAGACATTCTGGGATATGTCTTACGTTTTCCCAGAAGATTATAATGATTTTACCTTTGCCCCTTTTCCATACCCCAGAAGCCTTTGGCCAAGTCTTGGCCTTCTAGAATGTCGAAATAAGATGCGCCTTGCGCTTCTTGCCCTATTGCAAACTCTGGCTTTGTCTCCTTGAGTATAGCCATTAACTCTCTAAGAGTTTACTATTGCAATTAGTACTTCTAAGATCTAAGGATAGATCTATGAAGATCCTTCAATTTCATTATCATACTATAAGGATCTAATCCTTAGTTCTGATTAAGAAATTAAGGAGTCTATTTGGCAAGCTTATTGGATTAAGCACTAAAGTTATCATCACATGAATATTCCAAATATCATGTTCAACTGTTTGCTCAACTCCGGGCTTAGGCCCAAGATGTTACTCTATCAAATAGAATAACTTCTCAGTTTTCAGGACTATCCTGAAGTTTTATTCCCAATTTGAAAATTAAAGTCGTTTAAATACATTTTCACCCAGGATTATGTTTTAAACACTAATATTTCAATTATCTTGATTCCAATAGTCCAACTATCGAATCAACGATTTTAGGTACTATTAATTATAATGATTACTATAGTCCAACTATATAATCAACTATTATTTAATTGGTTAATTCAATTATATTGATTACTATAATCCAATTATAAAATCAACTATTAATTGAAATAGTTTGAATACAGTCCAACTGTTTAATTAAAACAACGATTAAATATTAGTCCAACTAATAAATAATTATTTGTCGAAAAAAATTGAATCAGCGCATATGGCAAGAAACTAAACGAATATTGCAAATTTAATACTTGCCTCCTACTATTTTTCGGCGAGCCTCTAACCCTCTGTTAAGTACTCGGGAAATCTTGATTCCTAGTTGGCTATGATCCCGTTAAATAACACACAATCTTGACTTTGGCCAACAAATTGTATGATAATTAACTAGGTAGATCTATAAGATCAATTGGATCTCATCCAATTCCTAGATCCAGTAGGTATACATCCAAGTCTGAAACATATATCTTATATATGCCAATATATCCAATATATTTCCTAACCTTTTTCCTCTGAATCAACTAAGCCTGGCTTTGGCACAACAAACTTAGTGATCCAAGTTAAGCGGAACCCATTGACCTTGGATAGCTTCGTAATCAATGTCGATGGATAAGAAGTGATCTTGACTTTGGCCAACAAATCACAACTTGGACAAGACACCAATATGGAACAAAGCCTTCATGATTCAAACACATCCGCGACGGATAAAGGTCTTGACTTTGGCCAACAAACCAGTGCCAGTCTTGGATCTGAGTAAGAATCACTCAATGGAAGGAAAAACGCTTAATATGTTGTGAGGGTTTTTCGCGTAATTGGCAACCAATTAATTATCTTTGTTAAGGTCTCATCATCATACACCCTTAAACATGCATTCTAAACACATAATAAGGCGCGTAAGTAAATAAATATAATAATGATATGTAGATGGATATTTAAACATTGTTCCTAGAACAAATCTCTCTTTTTCCTCTCTCCCGCTAGCACAAGTATTACTTCTACCTGATTACATAACACTTCTAAAGAAACCTCATTTACATTGAGGGGAATAGGTGAGAAGAGAAATACACAGAGTCAAGAGGTAATAGGCTGGACACGCAGGTCCAATTTAATAAATTCTAAATTTATTACAATAATTTCCAAAATTGCCCTCACCCATCTAATATCCATCCGATATACATTATTCATACATCGTATCCATGTATTCACACAAGCATGTTATCAATCAATCTAATCCAATTAATTAATCTGATAATTAATGACCATCCAATGTTCAAACAACGATTTGATTTTGCGCGAGTCCAACTCGTTTTACGAATAAGTACTCAAAGTACGAATTCTTGAATTAAATTAAACTACAACATTAAATCCAATTTAATTTGTATTTAATACTAATTCTTTATTAAATTCCAAATTAAATATTTAACCTTTTATTAACGAACCTTTACGACTTAGATTCCAAATCTAATCGTTACGGGTCTCAAAGCCTGATTAACATCCAATGTTAATTTAATTTAAAGTCCAATGGGCTTTTAATTAATTTCTTAAGGCATAGACTTTTGGTCATTATGGGTCAAACCCAAATACCAAAGCCCATTTGGAATCACCCTTATTTTCCAAGAAACCAATTTAGGCCCATTAGGCCCAATTAAAATTAAAGGTGCATTAGTCATATTTGGACTTTATGGTTATGGTTTTGGGCCCAATTGGATCCAACCAATTTGCCTAAACCAAACTTGGCCCAATCAAGCCCAATTACAACTTTAAAAGCCCAATTCTAAATTTAAGCCCAATTAATTAATTTCAAAATTCCAAATTTCATAATTAAATTAACCAAAGTGTATGCCATAATAAATTAACCAAATAAATATTTCCAAAACACTAATTCACTCAATTAATTATGCTCATTATCATCAACATATGTCCAACACATTTGAATCAAAAAATCACATCATTTTACATGCTTATAGTCACGGCATTTTGGGGTTTTTCATGTCCGATTCGGTTTCAATCCAATTAAATCCACAATCAACATTACCCAAATGATTTCAACTCATCCAATGATCAAAAAATAAAAAAAAAATCACCATGACATAGGGCACTTCAACCATTCGGCCAAGCCAATGGATTTGGGGAAAATCAATCCAATTCAATTTTCACAAAATTGATTATGCACAACTCAAAGTTAACATAATATAAGCATATTCCAACAATCAATTTCATCAAAACATGCTCAAATTCAATTTACCCAATTTTACCCTAAACAAGTTTCATGTTCAAAATGGCTCTGATACCATTGTTGGGTTTCTATTAAGTCCCAAGGATCAAATCCAAGCAAGAAACACATGTGAATACAACAATGAAATATGGCGGAATCATACTTACATTGATCGGTTTGCGATGCGTTGAACACAAAATCCTTAGCTCCTCCTTGGAAGCTCACGGCAGTGGGCTGCTCTTTGTGTTCTCCAAATTCGGCCATGGTGATCCTTGAAGCTCCAAGCTTTGTGTGTAGATTCCATGCTCACAAGTTGGTTTCCCTATCACCTTAGGATGACTCTTCATGTGCTAGCATAGGAAAAATTGCCACAATATTTCCTTGTTCTTCTTCTAATACTCGGCCTTGCCAAGAAATGGAGAAGAAAAAATGGCTTCAAAGCCGAGAGATGGAGATGAGGGAAATGGTTCCAAAACCGTGAGTGATAAAGAGAGAGAGAGAGAGAGAGAAAATGTGTTATGTATTTGGTTAATTTTTTATTTTCCAAAAATCAAATACCAAAAAACAATTCACACTTTTCCAAAAGTCAAAGGCATTAAAGCCATCCAACTACCACCATCAATCACAAGTGACAAGTTGTCACATCATTCAAAATGACTAGACATCACATCAATCGATTGACTAGTGATTTGACGTTTGGTGTGACTTATGTGCCGCACTTAAATTCACAATGCGAGTGCGCCCGCAAACACTCCCGGGCTCGGGTTCCCGAAGTAACGAATTTTCCGTTGCGACGTAATTAATAATTATGTCTAGTAAAATTACTATTCACATCGCCAACGAATTAATTCTAAATTAACTCGTTTGCCCGAATTAAAATCCAATTTTAATTCCGTGTCGAAATCCAATTTCGTATAATATATCGAATATATTATTTTATCGATTAATTCTAAATTAATCGTTCTCTCTCTTTAAATAATATTTTATCCCAGATAAAATATCTCCGTAATAAATCCCAGATTAATTTTCTCTCTCATCTAATTAATCCCAGATTAATAAAGTGCGAGTCATACGTCATCGGTGAATCTTCGAGAAGCGACCCATGAGATCCCCGGATATGTTGGCAGTAAATTCGGTCGTCGGACTATCCGATCACGTAAGTACCTAGTACTACATTTGTACCGATTTACAAGACATGGTTGGCTTCTAGCAAAGCACCGTGCCTACCCAATTCTCCAGAAATATTCTTACTGGAATATGTGATCTATATCAGGCGTAGTATATGTAGTATTGCGTATTTCGATCCAGCATCGGATGTCACGTGCAAGGCCTGGGGCTGGAAATGTGTCTGCCCCGTACGAAGCACATATCGGATCTCTGGTAACTAGTCTCTATAATCGGAAAAACATGACCTAGTCATAATATCCCGATAGCTGCAGCATATAAGAGAACCAGTTCTGTATCTTACGTGATCATCATCTCCACTATGACTGGAGTGATACTTCCATCTCGACATCACACCCAATACACTACGATTCTCAATATACCCAGAAGAGGCGTACACAGAACCAATTAAAGCCCTGGACCAAAACCAAAGTATATTGATTGTCCCACGTATTAGCGGTGCAAGTCTCAGGTTAAGACCAAATACACCTACCCTGATTCGGACTTCCATAGACACATAGTCATACTACCAATGGAGTTCCAATGGGTCTATCCAGAGCGAAGCTATTTCCCGTACCATCGGTAAACACAACCTCATATTACACTTGCATGAGTATCCTATACCCAAATATATGAGAACTATACCGTTATGCTCCCACAATGCGCACAAGTGTAATACTAGTCTATTCTGCATTATCGATGTCCAATCTCGATAATACTACGACTATGGATATTTAATGATTAAACCTTCGTGGATTGATACTGTCTCATATCATCTCAATCTGGAACTAATCATATGGACCTTCTATCATTTATACATCTTGCTAATCTAATTACAAATGAAAAAAGGGCAATTTCCTTTGCACATAGTTAATTTGTACAACAACACCATGATCTGTACAAATAGTGATGCTATTGGTCATAATTGTCCAACATGGGATGCGTCTCAAGAGTCAATGATATGTCATCTAAAGACTCCTTACTCATGCCATCTCTAATGAATTTTATTTTATCTTCGCGATTATCAGACATAAATCTTAAAGAATGACAACGAGTGTTACAAGTACAGCGTGCATATTTATAACAAACACCTAATTTCTTAGCTATTGTTTTCTTAGCTTAGGTGTTTTTTCCTAACCCGGACAAAAATGAAATAGAAGAGTCAGATGAATCACCTGCCAAATGAACTCGTGCTTCAATTATCCAACGAATATCACTAGGAATACCTTTGATCATCAGAAGTCTTATTCTTTCAATGCGAGCTTTGTAGACTTTCACAGAGAATTTTGAGGGAGATGAGGAAAATGCTTATGAAGTTTTGCGAGAGTGTCTTCCATTATGTCTGTGATTTTTCCTAAAAAATAAAACACACAAAAGAAAACACACAATATCTCAATATATACAGAATTTGCATGGGTTGCCTCCACGCTAGCGCTAAGTTTAACGTCGTCAGCTAGACATGATTGCCCAAACGTTAGGTTGGATCTACCAGTGTGAGACTCTCTTTTTGTCGCTCAAATGATTCTCCCCAATAGTGTTTGACATTTTGGCTGTTGACCTTGAATGTGTTGTTGGAGTTGGGGTTATGTATCTAACTACTTCGTATGGTAGCACTTGGGTAATCACAAATGGATCTGACCACCTTGATTTCAGCTTGCCAGGGAAAAGTTTCAACCTTGAGTTGTATAACAATACTTGTTGTCCTGGTTCCAGTTGTCTGCTCACTATTTTCTGAACATGCCACTTCTTTATCTTTTCTTTGTACAGTTTGGCATTCTCATATGCATGAAGGTAAAATTCCTCTAATTCATTCAGTTGTAAGAGCCGTTTCTCCCCTGATGCTTGCAAATCAAAGTTCAACTTTGTTAGTGCTCAATATGCTTTGTGTTCGAGTTCCACAGGCAAATGACATGCCTTTCCAAACACTAATCGATAAGAAGACATTCCAATGGGTATCTTGAAAGCTGTCCGGTAGGCCCATAATACATCATCCATTTTTCTGGACCAGTCCTTCCTCACTGAACAAACAGTTCTCTCCAGGATTCTTTTGATTTCTCTATTGGAAACTTCAACCTGACCACTTGATTGCGGATGGTAAGCAGTGACAACTTTGTGAGTAACTCTATATTTGGCTTGGAGAGCATTAAAGTATTTGTTGCAAAAGTGTGTTCCATCATTACTGATGATTGCTCTAGGTGTTCCAAAGCGAGTGAAAATATTTTTCTTGAGGAAATGTAAAACCACTTTGGAATTATTCGATGGTAGTGCCGTTGCTTCAACCCATTTGGAGACATAGTCTACTGCAACCAGAATGTACAGGTTTCCATATGATGGAACAAAGGGTCCCAAAAATCAATCCCCACACATCAAATATCTCCACTTCGAGAATTCTTTGAAGAGGTCCTTCATTTCTTTTCGAAATATTTCCCGTCTTCTGGCACCTATCACATTGAAGAATGAATAAGTGAGAATCTTTAAACAATGAGGGCTAGAACAAACCTGATTGCAGGACTTTGGATGCGGTTTTGTTTCTGCTAAAATGTCCACCATATGGTGATGAATGACAGTGCTGCATGACACTATTGATCTCCTCTTATGGTACACAACGACGTATTAACTGATCAGCACAACATTTGAATAGGTATGACTCATCACAAACATAGTGCTTGACTTCTTTGAAGAATTTATTTTGTTGCTAATGTGTCCATTCCAACGGCCATTTCCTCGATACTATATAGTTTACATAGTCAGCATATCATGGGATTCTTGTTACTTGATGACAAACAACTGTTCATCGGAAAAATTTTCTTTGATTGTCAGCTCAGTGCCAGTTGTACCTCCATTTTCGAGCATTGACAAGTGATTTGCCTCTTGATTTTATGTCCCTTTTCTGTCTCGGATCTCCACATCAAATTCTTGCAGTAAAAGCACCCAACGGATCAATCTGGGCTTGGCATCTTTCTTTACGATCATGTATTTAATTGTTGAATGATCTGTGTAGACCACCACTTTGGGACCTAGCAATTAGGAGCAGAATTTGTCAAAAGCAAACACAACTGTGAGCAACTCCTTTTTAGTTGTTGTGTAGTTGAGCTATGCTTCATTCAATGTTTTGGTGGCGTAGTAGATGGTATGAAAAACTTTCGCTTTGCGTTGTCCCAAAACTGCACCTATAATAAAATCACTGGCATCGCACATTACTTCAAATGGAAGCATCCAATCTGGTGCTACTATGATAAGAGTAGAGACCAGCTTCTGTTTCAAGATTTCGAAAGCATGGTGGCATTCTTTTGTGAAATAGAATAGCAATCTTGGAGAAAACCTTGATGAATCTCCTATAAAATCCTGCACGCTCAAGAAAACTTTGAATCCCTTTGACAGATGATGGTGGAGGTAATTTCTCTATCATCTCGATCTTTTCTTTGTCTACCTCAATTACCTTCTGTGAGATCCGATGTCCCAGGACAATGCAATCCTACAACATAAAGTGGCATTTCTCTCAGTTCAGTACCAGATTGGTATCTTCACATCTTTCTAACATTTTCCCCAGATTTTACAAGTAGCGGTTGAATGAGTCTCCAAACACTGAGAAGTCATCCATGAAGACTTCCATTCTTTGTTCTATCATGTCTGAAAATATGGCCATTATGTAATGTTGAAATGTGGCAGGAACATTACAGAGTCCAAATGGCATTCTGCAGAAAGCAAAAGTACCATACGAATATGTGAAGGTGGTTTTCTCCTGATCTTCTAGGGCGATGGAAATCTGATTGTATCACGAGTATCCATCCAGAAAGCAATAGAAATCATGCCTCGTCAGTCTGTCTAGCATATGGTCAATGAATGGTAGCGGAAATGATCCTTCCGTATGGCTTTGTTCAGCTTCCTGTAGTCCATTCATACTCTCCATCCAGTCACGGTTCTTTTCAGAATCAGCTCGTTCTTTTCGGTTGTGACTACAGTCATTCCTCATTTATTGGGTACACATTGCATAGGACTTGTTGGGGTTGGTGCTCAGAGCGCCAACTCCCGGTTGTATTTCTTTATGAATACTTCTGTAAAACCTTATTATTTTGAATAATATATGCAGTTTTTATAATATAATCTATCTTTTAATATGGTAAAGACGTAATGACCTTAGAATGACTAGTCATGGTGTAGTTGCAAAAGCGTCGCAACTGACATTGAGTTGTATCATGACGTTGTCATTCTCAGACTGTTCCTGGTCAAGGTGTACACTACTTGGTCAGTATAGTAAACCCGTTGAGACCGGTATATGTCATTTACTGGAATATATGATTCCAATGGTTTCTCAATGAACCATAAGTCTTGGAGACTAGTATAGACGTGTAGGTGTTTATAGCGGATAAACATTGAACGACTCACCGAAGATTAGTAATAGATGGTACACCAACATTAATAAGAATCTTATCGGGTTAAGTAGCACTTGTGATTCTTAGACTTGAGATGCCACTGTGGGCACATGAGACATCTTCTACACTTAGATGGCAGTCACGTCACCGATCTATTTAGATCAGACCTCCGCATGTTCGTTGGGTGTAGATAGATCCTCAGGGTGTCTTGTGTGTATCGAGATATGATCCGTCATTTCTGTGTATCAGAGCATAGGTAGTCCATATGATTAGCAATCAGATAAAAACCATAGGCCCGTGGTAAATTTAGAAGTTAGTTCTAAATGTTCTTTTTCAGATTGCTAATAGAATAGTCGACTGGATAATCCCTATAGAGATTTGACGTTTACATCTATATCTCTGGGATTTATCCGGATACCTGTGACGGAGGAATTATACATTTTCCATGACCTCGACCTGTATGATTCAGCGAGTTTATCCGTGATCGTCATAATTTACGGGTGGATAAATTATGGACACGAAATTGGATTTCGTGACGGATATGCCTGAATCTAGAGAGTCTCACTAATGAAATATATTCGTAGAGCACTAGGGAAACATTTATAAATAATATTGATTATTTATAAAGTCGTTTAAAGGTTAAACGCAAAATACATGTGTAGGGACCCGATAGTCATTTCCTTAATTTTTGTGTATTTGCATTTAATGCTTGATTAATTCAAATACACATTAATTAATTGTCAAATTGAGATATTTGACTAATATCATAAATGAATATATATGTATTTAATATTTAGTGTAAATATTATACATATATTTAATATATTTGTATTTAATTAATTAATTAATTAATTAATTGTTAAATGATTAAATTAATTAAAGTATAGATATTTTAAGTTATGATATTTGTTTTAATGGCTAAGTTGCAATTGTTGACTTAGTTGAAATTATCATTAAAGTGTAATGATCATTTTAACAAAATGCAAATTGAAATTCAAATGAAATGAAAATAAAATGTCTTGTTTTTTTCTAGCCAATTTCGGCCAAGGCAAAATTGTGAGCAAGTATATATTGTTTCATTTATTTTAGGGTTTGAATAACCTAATACACTTTATCAAACTCCATTAAAACAAAAGCGAAGAAGGTATAGAGAAAGAGAAAGAAAATCAAAGAAAAGCTTGGAATTTAGTAAGTATTTCCAACCTTCCATTAGAGAGTAAATTGTTCCTCTTGTTGTGGGCTTCACTTGGTGATGTTCTTGAGTTTTTCTATTCTTTATTCTTTGTGTTTTTGATGGATGAAATTTTGATGAAGGGGTTAAGCATGTATGAAGTTGGAAGAATGTTACTAGTGTAGTAATAAGCATTCTTTTCATTGTTTTAGAACCTTGTTGCCATTCTAGAGTTATTGACCCACTCTTAAATGACCTAAAATTGTTCTATAGTTGTTTCATTGTGTTGAGACTTGATTTGGATGGAAGAAACATGATTGAAGTAAGTGATTTAACCAATTTGGTCTAATTTGTCCAATTTGAAGAAATTGAAAAATTAGGGTTTAAGACCACTTCCAAATTTGGGGCTTTTCATATATATGGTGTATTTAGATGTGTATTTGATACATATAAAATCTCATATTGATTGGATTTCATTCGATGTGTTTTGAACTTTGGAAGTGCAAAATGGACACTAATGTGCTTCTATGAGGCTCACGGCCTTGAAGGAAAAATTGGGTTTTTGTTGCTCTTTGTGTTTTGATATTTAGGACATGTTAAATTCATCTTAGAAATGATTTAGAATCATCCAAATTTGATTTGAACAATTTCGGACTAAAATGAACAAAATACAAAGTTTTGGGGTAATTTGGTAATTACACAAAAAATTGATTTCTTGTGTAATATTTCATAATTTGAATATTCGACAATTAAATAAATAAGTTTATTTAATTAATCCGAGAAAAATTTTTGAAATCGGAAAATTTGATTTTCCACTGTTTCTGCTGCGTTACCGGATATCCGTAATAAAACCGCTACAAAATGGTATCAGAGCGAGTCTAATTTTAGGCCCCCTAATATGATTAGCCCTTAATTCAATGTTTAATCATATTTTGTTGACTTTATACATGCATGTTATATTCTAATTTGATTAGATTTAGGGTGTATGACACTTAGCGTAAAATCCGTAATTAATAAGGTTTAAATGTAATTATGTATTTGATGCATGTTATGTGGTCCGTCTTGTCAATACGGTTTATAAATATTTCTCTGTGACTACATCAAGACCGTACCTCTGCTGTGAGGGTGTAGCCAATAGAGATTTATTTATACCAGATGTATATTAGATACTAGATAAATTCAAGCGAAAGCGGAATCCTGAACGTGGCCTAGCTGTCAGGTAAGGGTGGCAATGGGCCGGGCTCGAGCCCAGCCAAAAAAAAAAGCCCGGGCCCGGGAAAAGCCCGGCCCGGGCGTCTTCCGGCCCGGGCTTTTTTTTAGGCCCGAATTTTTAAAAAAAAATATAAATTTAAAAAATATAAATATAAAATATATTTACACTATATATAAAGACAATTTATAAATAAATCATAAGTTTCATTGATAAATTAACAATTTAAATGTTAAAAATAAATAAAAATGATACAAACATATTAAATATATATTTATATTTATATTATGTTTTTTTTTAAATTTTGGCCCGGCCCGGGCTTTTTCCACCCCGGCCGGGCCGCGGGCTAAACTACCACCCTTACTGTCAGGGTTACGCAAGTAACTTCTGTTTATCATTGACGAGTTTAACCTTGGTACGTCTCCTTGTGGGCTTGCCTTAGCAGCGACAACGAGAAAGGACCAGGACCGGAAACCCAGGAGTCACTAGTGAGTGATTGACAAATGAGTTGTCTATCTGATGAATATACGTAGGCGAGATAGTGCCTCTGCTGTGAGATGAAATATATTCACGGGATCCACTTTTCACTATTTGTATTTAATTTAATTATTAAATCTTTGTATTCTGTTTAGGGATTACAATATTGCATTATTTAGTTGGATGGGCATTTTTAGATTAAAAATCCATGATCTAGTTTATGCTTTTGATATTATATGAAACTGCTTATTTTCTGCTAACCGTTTTTCGTGATCTATATGATAGATTTGCGATGGCGGCACCATCCACAAATCAGTTTGCGCGTATGCTTGATGCGAACAAACTTAAAGGCGCAGAGAACTTCGCTGATTGGGATATGGATTTGAGGATTTTCCTCGATTCTGAGAGGTTGAGATATGTTCTTGAGGGTCCACTGCCGCTTGCTGTGGCAGAGGACGCTTCACCGGAGGAACGCGAAGTCTTCCAAGCTTGGAAGGATGATGATTTAAGGGTTAAATCATACATCTTAAGTTCGCTTTCACCGGGACTCAAGAAACAATTTTATGGCATGTCAGATGCCTATACAATGATGACACGATTAAGACAATCGTTTGAGAACCAAGAACAAGTAGTTGTTCACAAGGTCGCAATGGAACTGTTCCATGCGCGATTGGATGAGGGGCAAGCTATTAGCCCGCATGTTCTTCAAATGATCGATTTGATCGATCAATTGAGGCAACATAATCTCATTCTGAATGACATTCTCGGTAGGAGTGTCATTCTTGGTTCTCTCCCAACTTCTTATCGCCAGTTCGTGATGTACTTCAACGTGAACAGAACTATATGTACCTACCATGAGTTGCATATGATGTTGTTCACGGCGGAGGAGGACCTCAAGAAGGGAGTACCGACTCGCCCTCCGAGACCTACTTCTCTTTCTGCTTCTTCCCAGGCCTGGCCAAAGGGAAAGAAGAAGAAAGGGAAGAAGAAGAAGGGTTTCGGTCCTCAACCACAGGAAAAGATAGCTAAGCCCAAAAGGGCTTCTGAAGACAAGTGCCATCACAGCAGCAATGTCAGGCACTAGAAAAGAAACTGTCCTGACTACATAGCCCAGCTGAGGAGGGAGAGAGCATTACATCAGGTACATTTATTTTTCCAGTTATGATATATCTTTGGCTTGTGAAGCCGTTACATCCAACTGAATTTTAGATTCTGCTTGTCCCATTCACATTTGCAACTCATTGCAGGTGTTGAAGGAAAGTAGAAAACTGAAGCCTGGAGAGATGCAGTTGCGATTCGGGAGTGAAGACTCTCTGGATGCAGTTACAGTGGGAGTATGCGAGATCTCATTGCCGAATGGGACACTTTTGTTAAATGACTGCCATTTTGTTCCTGGATGTGTAGCTAATATTATATCACTTTTTATATTAGATACAGAAGGCTTTTGTATTAATATTAAGAACTGTTCTTTATATTTATATGATAAAAGTAATATTCAGATCTTTTGTTGTCCAAACCAGCATGGTCATTATACATTGCAAACTTCAAAAGATATTTTAAATACTGGAGTTAATAAACGTAGTTTACCAGTAATTAATAATACTGAAATTTGGCATGTGCGGCTGGGTCACATAGGCGTTAAACGTCTTACCTAGGAATGGTTTGATACCAGATCTTACCATTGAATCCTATCCAACTTGTGAATCCTGTAATCAGGGTAAGATGACCAAAGCCCCATTTTCTGGTGTTGGACACCGCGCCACTAACTTACTGGAACTCGTACATTCTGATGTATGTGGTCCACTAAGTGAGACTGCTCACAGTGGTTATTCGTACTTCGTTACCTTTACCGATGATTTGTCACGGTACGGTTATGTGTATTCCGAAATGAAGTAGAAAAACAAACTGGACAATATATTAAATGCCTTCGATCTGATCGAGGCGGTGAATATATGAGTGGTGAGTTCATGGATTATATGAAGGAGAATGGGATTCTCGCTCAATATACTCCTTCAGGTACTCCACAGCACAATGGAGTATCTGAGAGGAGAAATCATACTTTATTGGATATGGTCCGATCGATGTTGAGTTTCACAGATTTGCCCTATTACTTATGGGGCTACTCTATTTTAACAGCTGCACATGTTTTGAATAAGATTCCTTCAAAAGCTATTCCTACGACTCCGTATGAGATATGGTTCGGTAGGAGACCAAATCTTAGTTACATTAAGGTTTGGGGTTGTCCTCCCTATGTCAGAGTGACTCGGCAAGATAAGCTTTCGCCTAGAGGGAAAAAGTTTAGGTTTGTAGGATATCCTTCGAATATGATGGGATATTTATTCTATGATACCGAGCATCGAAATGTGTTCGTAGCTCGCTTCGTAAAATTTCTAGAAGTATATTTTTTGTCAGAAGGTGGTAATCATATACAAGTTGAACTTGATGAAGTCCAACCTGAAAACAACGAACCGACGGAGGAACCTGAAGTTCAAATAGATGAAGGACCTTCAACACACACACTCCGTAGGTCAGAAAGGGTATCTAGACCTCCTGAACGCTTGTATTTGATACAAGAAAAGAGTCTAGATGTTCTCTTAGTTGAAAAGACTGATCCTTTCACCTATAGAGAATCGATGTTGGACATCGACTCCGTGAAATGGTAAAGTGCCATGAAATCCGAGTTAGACTCAATGCTTGAGAATCAAGTTTGGGACTTGGTTCCGCTTCCCGAATGAATTGTTCCTATCGGTTGTAAATGGATTTACAAGAGGAAGCGAGGGCCTGACGGTAAGGTTGAAACTTACAAGGCCCGACTGGTAGTAAAAGGTTACACGCAGCGACCTGGCGTCGACTACGATGAAATTTTTTCACCAGTAGCAATGCTTAAGTCTATCCAGATTTTGCTTTCTATAGCTGCGTATCATGACTACGAGATTTGGCAAATGGATGTCAAAACGGCTTTTCTAAATGGATTTCTTGATGAAGAAATCTATATGGAACAGCCGGAAGTTTTTGCATCCAGCGAAAACTCGGGTATGGTATGTAAGCTTCAAAAGTCCATTTATGGACTTAAACAAGCTTCATGAAGTTGGAATCTTCGATTCGACGAGATTATTAGATCGTCCGGTTTTCTCAAGAATTCGGAAGAATCCTGTGTGTATCAGAAGGCCAGTGGGAGCATGGTCGTATTTTTAGTCCTATATGTTGATGACATCCTAATCATTAGGAATGATTTAGGTATGTTACAAAGCGTCAAAGCGTACCTCTGTAAGAATTTCTCCATGAAGGACCTGGGAGAAGCTTCCTATGTTTTAGGGATAAAACTCTATAGAGATAGACAAATGAGGCTGATTGGGTTATCCCAATCAACGTACATAGATAAGATCTTGGAACGGTATAATTTTGGTAACTGTAAGACATCAAACATACCGTTCAGAGATGGGATTCATCTTTCTAAGAAGATGAGTCCACAAACAGAAGATGCGAAGGTTAGAATGTCTAACCAACCTTATGCTTCGTGTTTGGGTAGCATAATGTATGCCATGTTTTGTACGAGGCCTGATATCAGTTTCGCTGTTAGTGTAACTAGTAGATATCAGTCCAATCCAGGTAATGACCATTGGATGACCATTAAACATATCATCAAGTATCTTAAAGGTACTAAGGATAAGTTAATCATTTATGGAGGAAACGAACTGCAAGTTAATGGGTAGTAATAAGCATTCTTTCCATTGTTTTAGAACCTTGTTGCCATTCTAGAGTTATTGACACACTCTTAAATATCCTAGAATTGTTCTATAGTTGTTTCATTGTGTTGAGACTTGATTTGGATGGAAGAAACATGATTGAAGTAATTGATTTAACCAATTTGGTCTAATTTGTCCAATTTGAAGAAATTGAAAAATTAGGGTTTAAGACCACTTCCAAATTTGGAGATTTTCATTTATATGGTGTATTTGGATGTGTATATGATACATATAAATCTCATATTGATTGGATTTCATTCGGATGTGTTTTGAACTTTGGAAGTGCAAAATGCACACTAATGTGCTTAGGAGGCTCACGACCTTGAAGGAAAAATTGGGTTTTTGTTGCTCTTTGTCTTTTGACATTTAGGACATGTTAAATTCATCTTAAAAATGATTTAGAATCATCCAAAATTGATTTGAACAATTTCAGACTAAAATGAACAAAATGCAAAGTTTTGTGCAATTGATTAAGTCAGATTTTAATTATGTCCAACCGACCATAAAGGCGGTATCCAATTAAGTCAGGTTTTAAGATAATTTATATATAATAAGGGAGATTAATCTAAATTATCGAAATAAAAGTTTCACCTTTTCACCCCAGCAGAAAGAAGTTACTAAAATAAAAATTAAATACAAGAAAACTGAAATTAAACAAACAAGATACTCTCTTCTTAGTATTCAAAGGAAATTCCTCAGAAGAAAGTATGAATTTTCCTTCTGATTTAGGCCTCTATTTATAGGCTCACATAATGGTGCGCGTTGTAACGCGCCAAGTCTTCTGCGTCGCGATGCGCGCTACAGTAGATGTCGGCTGTCGGTAGACTGAATTATTATGTCGGCGTCGCAACGCAGAAGTCCTGCTCATATCAATGCGTGCTACAATGATGATGCAGTGATGACGCGTGTCGGCAGATGAATTATTGGCCCGGCGTCGCGACGCGTTGAGGGTTCGACGTCGCGATGTGTGAATAGTAAATTTCCCATTTTGCCCATTTTCATATGTTTTTCACCGTTTTAGCCCCGATTTGATTCCAATGAGTCCTGATATTTTATTTATCTACAAAATAAAAACAAACACATCAAAATATTCATAAAACTCGAGAAACTATACAAAATATTAAGTAAAATGGGCGGTAAATATTGATATATTTTCCACTCATCAACCGTCTTTTATTTTCAACCTTCTAGACAAATCACCTTGAAGACTTCGTTGTATCCATGTATTCTTTATTTTGGTGAGATTAAGCCTTGATTGAACATCAACATAGAAACACAATCCTAACCCAATTTTCTAAGCCTTCATATTTCTTTAGGATGAAGATAGATAGTAGAAGTTTCGGCATTGCGAGTTCGCAGTGTTGATCCACTCAGAGACTTCATAGGTTCTAGATAAGGTCACTTGGTGCGGGCTCGAGGAGTTCTTCGGGTTATTACAGTCTAACAGTATTAGAGTTGGCGGAGTTACTGCTATAGGTCTTATACCGTCACTGTAAGTTTTCTCGTTATAGTGGATTTTGGGTGGTGGCCTAGATACTCAGAGAGGGTTTTTACTCGCACGAGTTTTCCACTTCGTTAACAAAATTATTTTTGTTAATTTTATTTTTCTGCTAACATTTATTTGCTTTGATTTATAATTGTTAGACTTAAGGGTGTTTGATATTTTTTGAATCCATAGAAATAATAATTAGGACTTGTCTTAAATTATTGTGTTTAATTTCCCATAGGGGTGAGAACCTTAGAATAAAATCGAATTTTCAATTATTATTATTATTATGCATGTTAGGTTTACTAGATGTTATGTTTAATTGAAGCATGTTATTGTGCATGATGTTGAGCTTTAGCCAAATATAATGTGTGAGGGGTTATGGCCGAACTCGGTGTAGTAAGTTGGGCAGTAAGTTTTGGACAGTTAATGTTCATTTGTTTATAACTCTGATTTTAGACTTTCGTTTGACACACCGTTAATTTTTACATAAACTAAATGTAAAAATGTAAGAAATATTTAAAAATCATAATATTTGGATAAAGGATGAATTTATGTAAAATCTTACAAGTGGCAACCATGCAGTTGCAATGGTTTTCGTCCCACTAGAACAGCCTGTAAATATTTATTTATAACTTGAGTTCTGGAAATTGAAATCAAGATCCGTTTAATTTTACAAAAATTATACATGTTAAGGTTAAACATATTCGAAACTTAGAATGTTTGGATATAAGATGAAATTACAATAAAATTCATAATTTGGAAGTTTTGCATATGACCTGATGTTGTTTTTTATTGAATAAGATCTAAGGATTCGACCATATCTTGAGTTTGATAGATAGAAAATAAAATATGTAAAAAAATTACATAAACTAGCAATATAGGAGACCATCCTATCAAATTTTAAACCTCTGTCTTGTTCTCGTAGCGAATTTTAAAATTTAATCGATGTGCAGTGAAATTTTCAGCGTTAAGGCAGATTTCGAAAATCCAATACCCTAACTTAGTGACCTTTAACCGAACTGTGTAAAATTCATAGGCTATCTAGATTTGTTAAATATCCAGAGAAGTTTAGTGCTCATGAAATTCTTATTTTATTTGATCTACGAGAAACATATTATATTACTTACATTTGAAATTTATTTAGTTATTGATTTAATGCGGTTTGAAACTAAATAAAGGTTATTTATGAGATTAATGATTTTGAGCATGACTAGTTTTGACGAGATTGATTTCATAAATGATTTCATTGATGTGATTTGATTTCGATTATTATGATTTACGTTTTGATTTTGGAATTGACGGAATATAGAAACAAGTGCACATGTAGTATCTTAGCTCAGAACTAGAGGACGATGATACCTAACGCCTCTGGATCCCCACCTTACTCAGATGTGACATTCCCGAGTGCAGCTTTAAAGATTTGGGGGACACGATACGTAACATCCCAAAGCAGTAATTCAGCGTGTGAGGGGATGGTGATACGTAACACCCTCATACGTCAGTTTATCACAGAACAGATTTTGATTAGATTTTGTTTTAGTTATTAAGGTTTTGATAATTATTACCTTTCTAATGACCTGATAGATGCATGGGTATAAATTTTTTCCTATAAGGTATATATTATGATATCCTTTTAAACAAGTTTCATGAAATTTTCTTAAGATTTAGTTTTTGAATTTGAAGTTTTAGCTTACATGGATTTATGATGTTTTGCTTACATTGTTTACTAATTGTGGTTTCCTTGATTTATAGCTCCACTCAGTGGGTTTTCTAGGACTCACCCTCTCATTCTTCATAGATTTTGCAGGTACCATTTTCTGGTGAGCCATAGTTGATTATGAACACTAAAAAGTATATATTTATTAAAAGAAAAATCAATCATTTTACATTTATAGTTTCATTTATCCCCTTAATTTAGCATAATAATTAAATTTATATTTTATATATTTTTATTATGATTTTTATCTTTTATGTAGGTGAAATAATACTTTGGATGTATATCTAGAAAAATGGACTTAACATTCATTTGGATTTTGGAGGCCAGAAATTTAATAGGGTGTTCTAACAGTGTACAACTTCGAAAATTCCAACCCTATTTAATGTTCGTATTTTGTCCATAACTTTTTACTCTGATATCGGATAAAGGTGATCCAAATTCCAGATGAACGAAAACTCAAAGATCTACAACTTGGAAGTTCATATGATTTTCGAATTCTGATGTTTTACAATTGCAAATTACATTTGTAATTTGCAATTGCAAATGAAAACGCATGCATCATCTATAAATAAGAGGATGCTCAACACATTATATTTCATACTTTCTTCTAAATCTCTTGTATAATTTAGGAGACGCATGCTAATGAAGACGCATTCATCCTCTATAAATAAGAGGTGTCTTGTGTGTTTTATTTTCTTTAAAGTTTTCTTGTATTTTCTTTTTCTTTCAGTAATAAAATTATGTGTGTTTTTATTCAAATTATTAGTAGCTAATTTCATTTGCTGCGGAAAAGAGTGAAGCTCTTAAAATGAAAATATAGATTAATCTCACTTATATTATAATATATAAATTGTAATCTAATGATTAATAATTAATTTAAATCTGGATTAATTATTGACAAACTTGATACCACCTATAATATATAAATTGTAATCTAATGATTAATAATTAATTTAAATCTGGATTAATTATTGACAAACTTTGATACCACCTATATGACTGGATTTTTTTTTTTTTTTTGCATAATTGAATACCTAATTGGACTTATTATAGACAAAGTTATTACCGCATATATGGCTGGTTTTATTTATTTTGACATAATTAATTCCTGAAATAAATTAATTGGGTAATAATGATAATTTATTTATTATAAAAAGTGAGACTTCTAAATTTGAAATATTAAAAGTGGATCCTCTTGCCCCATCATTTTATTTTATTGTTGTAATTTAAATTAAAATTTTCAATCCCTTCAAATAATTCAATCTTTTTTATTTTTCACTCAAATTATTATTTTATTTTACTAAATCTATTCTTTGTAGATTGATGAGTGGTATTTCTATCACTATTTCCCACTCATTTAAACTAATATTTTGTATAGTTTCTTGTGTTTTGTGAACGTTTTGATGTATTTTGTGTTATTTTGCAGATAAATAAAGTTTTGAAAGCATTGGAGACAATTTGGGGGCAAAATGGACAAAACTGGACAAAAGGGCAAAATCGTCATTCCAGCGTCGCGACGCTGAAGCCTTGCGCGTCGCGACGCCCAACATGCGCCGAATCTGCTAAAATGCGCCGGGTCCACAAATCAGAACCTGAGAAAAGTTTGACTTTGCTAACGTGCGCCGTGCCACGTGTCACCATCACAACGGAGATGCTAAAATGCGCCTTGCCACGTGTCAACATCCTACGGTGCCGACAGTCATCATCGCCACGTGTCATCCTACGTGTCGCCACGTCAACCGGTCAACCGAGTCAACAATGCCATGTGACACGCCACGTCATCATCGGCCAATCACAGCTTGACACGTGTCAACATCTCATTGTTTGGACGGCCACCGCCCCACGTGTCGCCACATCATCTTCCACATCAGCAGCCACGTCAGCAAGTCAACCGAGTCAACATGCCACGTCATCATCAGCCAATCACAGCGCGACACGTGTCAACATCTCATTCTTCCGACGGCCGCCGCCCCACGTCGCCTTCCACATCATCAAAGTGACGCAAGCAATGACGTCATGAACAGTTGACACGTCAGCGTGACGCAAGCAATGACGTCATGAACAGTGCCACGTCATCGGATAAGATTCTGAGCCGACCAACCAGCGCGTGACACGTGTCGAACTGTACCCCGCGTCGCAACGCTAGTGCAATTTGGGCGTCGCGACGCTGGACCCTTACCTGAGCCTATAAATAGAGATCGAATTTTCAGTTTTCATTACACCTTTCTCTCTCTTTTCTTAGTTCTAAATTGAGAGCTTCTCTCTCTAGAATATTTTAGTTTAAGTTTGTAAATATTTTTAATTACTTTTTAATAGTAATAGTAATTTTAACTTTCTTACTTCTTACAATTTTTACTATTTACTATGTGTAGGTAACTTTTCACCGGTAAGGTAAAAAGGTATTCTTTTACTATTACTATTTAGATTAATCTCCCTAAAATATAATATATAAACTATTTATAACCGGACTTAATAAGGATACCGCTAGATTGGTCGGTTGGTTATTAAATAATTATTCCGCCTTTATGGCTGGTTTATTTTTCCGCCTTTATGGCTGGTATATTTCTGTTCCGCCTTTATGGCTGGTTTAATAACAAATATTACCGCCTTTATGGCTGGTTGATAAAATTATCACAAGTATATATTATATTTTATGGGAGATTTCTAATTAGTATTTAGTAGAAGTTAATTCCTTTTTCCTTAGCATTTTATTTATTTTTCTGCATTTACTTTTTAGTAATTTTTATCTTTGTTTTACTAGTCCTAACTATGTGTTGTAACTAAGTTAGTATTCTAGGCTGTGATGATTTCTAATATCACCGTATTAATAAAGGGTTAGATTATAGTTGTGGTAATTAAAAGAGTTATTTGTTGAGTCATAATCTTAATGCTTTTTATTAACCGATCACTAATAAAATTGATTAGATAAAACTTAAAATGAACTAGACATAGGGATTTTAAGTTTAAAGACCTTATACTCAACAACCCACGATCTTCCTTAAGGATAGATAAACCTTTAAAATTTCCTTACAGGATAGGAATATACCTGTTGGGCGGGGGTAGTCATAATTGGAACTCAATCTTAATGAATCTAGGTAATTTAATTGACATAGACATATGGTTCAATTGGATTATACTAGGTATTTGTAAATGATCATTCGGAAGAGGCTTTTACATAATTTAGTGTTCCAGATTAATAATTCAATAATTTACCCAACTATGATTTAACTACTTCATCTTTTAATTGATATTAGAAAGATTCACAACCCTAGATCTTTGTGTCTTTTGTATTTTCTTTAGTATTTTCTTTTGTCTTTTTATTTATTTATTTATTTAGCAAAGTCTTTCAACCAACAAACAAACAATCTCTCTCTCTCTTCATTTAATTAGATATTTGTAAATAAATAGATTCAACAATTAACAACAACAGTAGGAATTAAGTCCTCGTGGGATCGATATTTTTATACTACTTGAACGATACGTGCGCTTGCGTTATACGTGTGTGTTTACGCCGGTCAAGTTTTTGGCGCCGTTGCCGGGGACTTATATTTCTTGAGTTATTAATTTTGAAGCTGTCTAATTTACTTGTATCTAATTTTCTTTATTATTATCTGTACTTTTTATTTCTTTTTTTGTTTTCAGGTGATTAAAAAATGGAACATTTTGAAAGATTACGAGCCTTACAAGAAGATACACCCCAAATCTGGAAGCAACAGTCTGGTTTTCTGAGGCCTGTTGTTCAGCCCAACAAATATCACTGGATGCCAGAATCAAGCAATACTACATTTGCTCAACAGAATGAAATGGGGAGATGTGTAATATGTGATGGTAACCACCCGAGCGATCAATGTATTTACCTTTCAGAGTGGCAGAATTTTTGGAATCAACCAAGGTACGAAGAATCATCACATTTTCCATCTTATCCACCATCTTCCTTCGATTCTTATCATGAACCAGATCCATCAGAGGAAGATCAATTGATTGACATGTTCAAAGACAAGCAGTTCAATTTGATGCACAAATTCAGAGTAATGCAGGATCCATACAGAGAATGACAGATCAGATCAGACAATTAATAGAAAACCAGAGCTATATACCTCAAGAATCATTTTCAGATGAAGCCTTAGAGTACCAAACATTTCACGATGACACTTTAGCAAAAGAGGAGGCTGAGGAGAATCAAGAACCAGAGGTATCAGTTCAGGAACCCGAACCGACAAAGTCTCGATTTGATTTCTATTATTCAGATTCTGACGAGGATGAAACTGAGCTGTTTGTCCCAAATACATCAAAAATTGAGGATGGAATTCTGTATCCTCAAAATGAATATCTTGGAGATTCCATTGCACAAATGTTTGATGAAGATCTACCTGAGCCAATCATTTCAACCAGATCAGAGGATGAGGACCTAAAATCTAACATTTCTTTTCAGGTTAACAATTTTGAAACATGTATTTCACAGATGACAGATGAAGAGCTGAATGCAGAAATTTTCAAATACATATGTGAAGAAAAGGTGGAGCAAGAAAAAGAGCAAATGGAAGAACAAATGTCTGACCTTATTAAAGATCCAGAGCATTCAGGAAAAACATCGCTGTTTTGGGGAGTACAAACCAAAGATATCAAACAGAAGCTTGACAGAATGGAACTTCCATTCCAAGTCAAGCACCATACGAGACCTCCTGATTTTCTTTCTTTCTTTGCAGGAACTACTGGAGCAACAAAGATCAAAAAGGTGGCACGAGCACTAAATATGACAAAATTCTTTTTGCCACTTTACCATTGGAAGAGACCCTTCAAAAGCAACGCTCACGGAATTGTCTTTGATAGGACATCCAAAACGACACTGAAACCTCCTTAACAGATGAATTTCAGTCACGTCTGGCTGAAGACGAAAAATTTAGCGCTAGCAGGGAGGCAACCCATGCAATTTGTTGTAATTTCTGTTTTCATATTTTGTGTATACATAGTGTGAACTTTTTAATTTTGTGTGTTATTTTTGTAGGGAAAAGCACAAACGAAGCATTTTAAGACAGAAGGAATTGTGTTTGGCAATTCATTAACGATGGCTGAAAAGGAATGAAATCTTAAGATACATCCTAATGAATTTATACTACGCGAGTGGCGTATTGCATACACAATTCTGTTGCCTTAATTATTGCTTTGATTCGCTTTTCCTTGTAATTATCTTTATTTTCGTAGACAAGATCCAGACTTTTTGACCTTTCACGATTTCTTTTGTTGTTTAGCTAACAATCGTCCTCTGGAAGAAACTTGTGCTATTATTGTATTCACCCCTTTCAGGTACTATAAATTCAGCCCGTCATTACACTTTGAAGGCATCCATAGTTGAGAAAGAAATACATAAAAAAAATGGAAGCCACTTCAAGAAGACGAGTTGAAAACATCTGTGTTTTTGCGGTAGTACTGTTGGTACTAAACCAGAATATATAGAAGCAGCACAGGAATTGGGTCGAGTCTTAGCTGTAAGGAATATGCACATAATATATGGCGGAGGTAATCTTGGACTAATGGGGATTGTTTAAAAGGCCGTACAGGAAGGAGGCAGTCATGTTTTGGGAATCGTACCAAAACCCTTGGCAGAGGCTAATCTTATTGGATCATCAAACGGAGAGGAACTGATCGTGTCAGGTATGTCTGAACGACTGGTTGAAATGATTAACCGTTCTGATGCTTTTATTGCTTTGCCAGGTGGCTTGGGTACATTAGAGGAAATTTTTATAGTACTATCTTGGGCGAACCTGAACATACACCAGAAACCGCTTGGACTACTCAACGTTGATGGATTTTATGATTTTCTTTGTGTGTTTCTTGATGATGCTCTAAGAAATGGGTTCGTGTCAAAACCTATGAAAGAACTCATATTCACTGCCAGAACTGCACCGGATCTACTTGACCAACTCATAGCCTATGTACCACAAGTTGACCCTATCATTTCAAAGATAAAATGGTCTGATGATGATCGTGGTAAGAAGCGTCGAATTAATCTGGATCTTAACCTTTAAATTTTTTGTAGAGTTTCAGCTAACCAGGTATTATCTTCTTAATTCTCCTTTTATCTTGTTGTATTGTGTTTTTATTTTTAGTCCAAAATTTTTCGAAAAATACAAAAAAATAAAAAAATTAATAAAAACAAAGGGCATATTTAAAGTTAGGTGATGGTTTGGTGTCTTCCTTCACTCACTACCTTTTTATAAGGAAAAGCTGTGAAGGCACCTAGATAATCATTCACTTGTAGCGTGTTGTGACAGACTAGTTTGGAGGACTCGTTGTTTATTCCTGACAACAAGCAATAAGAGCCTAAGGGGCTTGGGTATTTAAGTGAGCCTCGCTCCACCTTCCCTCTGGGGAATCTACAACGGGAAGTCCATTCGACAGTTAGTCACACACCATAAACTGAGCCTTTGATTTAACTTTTAAAACCACATGTAAATTATAGTTATATGACCAGTAGAAATGTTTTGTCGTTATGTTGACTAAAAAGATGAAATTGGTAAGAAATAGCTGTGTAAGGAATTTCCACTCCTGAGACGTATTTCAAACCTAATTCAAAACAAGTTAATTTTTGTTTATTCACTTTTGAATTATTAAATTTGTAAAATCTCCATAAAACTGACTAAAATGAATTTTCATATACTTAGTTAGCAGATATTATCAACATACATGGTAACATACAGACATAAGCTAAAATTGAAAAGTTTGTAATATCCAGTACTCTAGTTCATTTGGAGGAAACATCTAAAAAAATAGTGATGGAATAAAAAAAAAAAAAAATTATTCCATTGCTACAAAAAGATGTGAAATCTGATAGAACTTTAGGACAAAAATATTACTCTCTTATCAACTGCACTTATGACTGTTGTGGGCAAAAATGAGTTGTTTAATATTATGTTGACTGTGTATATGAAGAATGGTAAAAATAATCGGAGAATTTACTTATTCAGTAATTTAAAGTGAAACAAAACATCTAGTAACTTGGATTAGAAATTTCACCTGATTAGTCACTAAAATCTTTATTCTCTTTTCGCTTGTCTTTTTGCTTTTGTGTGCATTAGTTTCACTACCTTTTTACTTTTATAAAAAGTTTGTGGTATCATTGCTGTAAACCTTCACGAGACTACAACTCGTCCACTAGGGACACCTAGAGGTTTAAAGGCTTGTTGCATATGCTAAATGCAACCGTGATCCCTACGAAAGTGGCTTAGTTAAATTTTATTTTCATGTTATTTTTTATTTTATATTTTGCTCGAGGACTAGCAAAATGTTAGGTTTGGGGGGTGTGATGAGTGTTATTTCTATCACTATTTCCCACTCATTTAAACTAATATTTTGTATAGTTTCTTGAGTTTTGTGAACGTTTTGATGTATTTTGTGTTATTTTGCAGATAATAAAGTTTTGAAAGCATTGGAGACAATTTGGGGGCAAAATGGACAAAACTGGACAAAAGGGCAAAATCGTCATTCCAGCGTCGCGACGCTGAAGCCTTGCGCGTCGCGACGCCCAACATGCGCCGAATCTGCTAAAATGCGCTGGTCCACAAATCAGAACCTGAGAAAAGTTTGACTTTGCTAACGTGCGCCGTGCACGTGTCACCATCACAACGGAGATGCTAAAATGCGCCTTGCCACGTGTCAACATCCTACGGTGCCGACAGTCATCATCGCCACGTGTCATCCTACGTGTCGCCACGTCAACCGGTCAACCGAGTCAACAATGTCATGTGACATGCCACGTCATCATCGGCCAATCACAGCTTGACACGTGTCAACATCTCATTGTTTGGACGGCCACCGCCCCACGTGTCGCCACATCATCTTCCACATCAGCAGCCACGTCAGCAAGTCAACCGAGTCAACATGCCACGTCATCATCACCATCACATCACAGCGACACGTGTCAACATCTCATTCGTCCGACGGCCGCCGCCCCACGTGTCGCCACGTCGCCTTCCACTCATCAAAGTGACGCAAGCACATGAACACATTGACACACTACACGTCAGCGTGACGCAAGCAATGACGTCATGAACAGTGCCATGTCATCGGATAAGATTCTGAGCCGACCAACCAGCGCGTGACACGTGTCGAACTGTACCCCGCGTCGCAACGCTAGTGCAATTTGGGCGTCACGACGCTGGACCCTTACCTGAGCCTATAAATAGAGATCGAATTTTCAGTTTTCATTACACCTTTCTCTCTCTTTTCTTAGTTCTAAATTGAGAGCTTCTCTCTCTAGAATATTTTAGTTTAAGTTTTGTAAATATTTTTAATTACTTTTTAATAGTAATAGTAATTTTACTTTCTTACTTCTTACAATTTTTACTATTTACTATGTGTAGGTAACTTTTCACCGGTAAGGTAAAAAGGTATTCTTTTACTATTGCTATTTAGATTAATCTCCCTAAAATATAATATATAAACTATTTATAACCGGACTTAATAAGGATACCGCCAGATTGGTCGGTTGGTTATTAAATAATTATTCCGCCTTTATGGCTGGTTTATTTTTGTTCCGCCTTTATGGCTGGTATATTTCTGTTCCGCCTTTATGGCTGGTTTAATAACAAATATTACCGCCTTTATGGCTGGTTGATAAAATTATCACAAGTATATATTATATTTTATGGGAGATTTCTAATTAGTATTTAGTAGAAGTTAATTCATTTTTCCTTAGCATTTTATTTATTTTTCTGCATTTACTTTTTAGTAATTTTTATCTTTGTTTTACTAGTCCTAACTATGTGTTGTAACTAAGTTAGTATTCTAGGCTGTGATGATTTCTAATATCACCGTATTAATAAAGGGTTAGATTATAGTTGTGGTAATTAAAAGAGTTATTTGTTGAGTCATAATCTTAATGCTTTTTATTAACCGATCACTAATAAAATTGATTAGATAAAACTTAAAATGAACTAGACATAGGGATTTTAAGTTTAAAGACCTTATACTCAACAACCCACGATCTTCCTTAAGGATAGATAAACCTTTAATAGATTTTCTTACAGGATAGGAATATACCTGTTGGGCGGGGGTAGTCATAATGGAACTCAATCTTAATGAATCTAGGTAATTTAATTGACATAGACATATGGTTCAATTGGATTATACTAGGTATTTGTAAATGATCATTCGGAAGAGGCTTTTACATAATTTAGTGTTCCAGATTAATAATTCAATAATTTACCCAACTATGATTTAACTACTTCATCTTTTAATTGATATTAGAAAGATTCACAACCCTAGATCTTTGTGTCTTTTGTATTTTCTTTAGTATTTTCTTTTGTCTTTTTATTTATTTATTTATTTAGCAAAGTCTTTCAACCAAACAAACAAACAATCTCTCTCTTCTTCATTTAATTAGATATTTGTAAATAAATAGATTCAACAATTAATAACAACAGTAGAATTAAGTCCTCGTGGGATCGATATTTTTATACTACTTGAATGATACGTGCGCTTGCGTTATACCTGTGTGTTTACGCCGGTCATAGATCGACCCCGGTCTTACCGGATTATTTTATTACTTCGACACTCTTATACTTGTGAGTAAAAGAATCATTTTTTAAGTGTGTCAAGTTTTTGGCGCCGTTGCCAGAGAGTAAATTTAGTAGATAAAATAATTGTTGTAGTTAATTTTTTTCTCTTTTCTTTATTATTTTTTTTTTTTGTATTTTTTTGTGTTTATTTATTTTTTTTTTTCATCTCATTTCTTTCTCTTTGCATTTGTGTAGATCTAAAATGTCCTGATTGATCCTAAATGAATCCTGAACCCAGAAACCTCACATACAGACAGACCATGTTTTTAATTCTTCAAGGTTACAAGAGACAAAAAAATCAATTAAAATGGAGCTTGTATTTTGCCAAAGAATTTCTTGAACCATCCCCATCCAGAGATTCTTCCATAATTTTTTATGAGAACTTAATTCGAGAGATTGAGATAATTGAACGAGAAATTCAATTGAGATCTGAATTGACAAGAATCAGAGGACGTTTTTAGATCTAATCACTGCATTTGTATTTTCTTTATTTGTTTTTCTTTTTACTTTTTGTTAGTTTTAATTTTAATTTAATTTAATTTTTTTCCACTTGTTTATTATTATTTTTTTAAGTATTGTATTTGCATTTTAAAATTTAGCATATAGTTTGCATTTAATTTGCATGAAACGCTGGTCTCGATTATCTAGCGATAGATTAAATAGAGAGTCTTCATCACATTTATGAAGAAAATGAGTCTCAGTTGATCATGAAGAAAACGAGCCTCAGCATGGCGATCTTAATCATCCTAAGACAATCAGATAATTCATGAATCCCACTAGAACACGATCACCATCTTGCATTATTTTTCCCCCCGATGTAACACGTTTCAATTTTAAGTCAAGTGTCATCCAACTTTTACCTATATTCCACGGTCTAGAATCAGAAAATCCTTATCAGCACTTAAAGGAATTTGAAGAGGTATGTAACACTTGCACAAACCAAAATTGCAGCATGAATATAATTGGATTAAAGTTGTTTCCTTTTTCTTTAAAGGATAAAGTTATATTTTGGCTGCAAAACCTTAGGTCAGGATCCATCAGAACATGAGATGATTTACAATAACAGTTCCTAAAAAAAATTCCTTCCCCCTCACAGGACAAACTCCTTTAAGAGGAGAATCACTACTTTCACACAACTGTCGGGGGGAACACTTTACCAATATTGGGAGATGTTTAAAGAAATGTTAAATGTTTGTCCACATCACAGGTTTGAAACACGGAGGCTAATTGCGTATTTTCTACGAGTGGTTAACACCCCAAGGTAGACAAGTAGTGGAAATGATGTGTAATGGTGAATTTAGGGATAAAAATCCCGAAGATGCACTAGATTACCTAGAACACATAGCATAGAATGGGACATAATTGGCATTTATGAGTCATCTGTAAAACCACAGCCATCTGGTTGAGGTATGTTTAACCTTAGGCAAGACCATTATCTTTCTGCTAAATATACATCTCTAGCTAAAAAAATCGAGGCATTAGAAATGAGGAAAAGTGATCGTGTCAAGTCAATTCAAGAAGTCACTTGTCAAATCTTTAATTCAAATAAACATGTTATACAAGTTTGCCCAACCTTACCAACCCTGCAAGAATGTCTCCATGACCAAGTCAGTTCTATAAACACCTTCAAGAGACCAAATCCAAACCCATACTCCCAAACCTACAATTCTGGTTGGAGAAACCATCCAAACTTCAATTGGAGGAATGATAACTAAGGACAACCATCACAAAAACCTCCCCAGGTACACCGGAATTTCCAAAATTCCTAGAGTTATGCACCATATGTCTCACCACCTCGGAAAGCCCTTGAGAATACCTTGCATGTATTCTTTGAGAAACATGAAGCCATCAATAACCAAAATGTTCAAACATTGATTGATTTGAAAGATACCTTCTCCAAAATCACATCTGCACTGACCATTAATGAGAAAGGAAAGTTTTCTGCCCAACCACAGCCAAATACCAAGAGTCATCAAAACCCTCACGAGGGTAGTTCTGGTAGTCAACACATAGTGGTAAGGTCATCCACATACATATTCTTGAACCTCGCGAAACTGAAAATAAATCATATTCAAAGGGTAAGGAAGGGGTTGATGAACCATTACCCGTCGTTGATGATAACAATTTTTCTCACGCACCTCCATTTCCTCAAGCATTAAAAACAAAGAAATTGAACCATTCCCCAAATATATATGAAATATTCAAACAGGTAAATGTCAATATTCCTTTGTTAGATGTCATCCAACAGATACCATCTTATGCCAAATTTCTGAAAGACTTGTGCACCGTAAAAAGAAAAAATCAAGTAAGAATGAAAGCTTTTCTAGCTGAACAGATAAGTTTCATTCTATCAACCAATGATGCATTAAAATACAAGGACCCTGGTTGTCCAACTATTTCTTGTATTATTGGAAATCAAAAAATTGAACATGATTTACTTGATCTCGGAGCCAGTGTCAATTTGCTTCCATTTTCGGTTTACCAACAACTTAATATTGGTGAGTTAAAACCAACCTCAACTAATCTTATTTCATTATGCATTAGTTGGTTTCAAATGTTACATTGTGACTGTTGATTTTGATTAACTTTGCAGTATCTACTTGTATTTTTATCCTATAGTGCCATGTAGTATTGAATTTGATGAAGAATTCTATATAGACAAAGTTGATGGTAGTGATGTATTTTCCTTTTTCTCTGAAAACAATGCACCTTATAGACAGGAGAACATATTCATAGAACGTAGCTTGTTCTTGGGCATGCATATTTGGAAAGTAAATTCTCACATAATATTCGATCCACTGACAAATAATAAATTCATCTATGTCTAGAGTTCATATTTTGTCGATTTGGGTGTTGGAGATATAGAAGTAGAGTTTGCAATATTTGGCCAAGTAATTATTTCAATTAGTTAAGTTGAGATTAGAGTTCATGGATCCAATTCTTAATTCATTTTCTTCTAGAATTCATCTATGACTTTCTGTGATGGATTTAACTGATGATGTGAATATGACTGTGATGTCTTTATTTTGTATATTTTATTTTTTGTTTCTAATTTCATATTTTCCAATGACAGCCTATGAGTATGGTGTTATCTGATGTCATTGGGTTCAAGCTGTCTGGAAAGTTATGAAATAAAACTCAATTAAGTTTTAATGAAGATGGTCATGTTACACCTGGCAATACCTCTATTATAAGATGTTTGGATTATTAGTGGATTTCAAATATTAGTTAGTATTGGAACATATTTGATATTATAAGACGATTTCAAATTGTAGTTAGTATTGGAACATATTTAATATTATATTTGAGTTGGTATGTATTATGTAAATTTGATGAAGTTTAGATTAATTATAGTTGTTCAAGTACGTTGAAATTTCATATTTACAAAAATTGTCTAATGTTTATGAATTTACGATTTCTATTTTATTTCTTTTATTATTTTAAAATTATTAGACTATGAATTTATTTGGATGGCAAATTTTTATTATCGGACCAATATTTTGAATTTTGAACACCACATGTGTTCATATTAAGATATGAAAATGTTCTTAATATTTTATTTATTCATGTTTTAAAAGCCTCCAATGCATTGTTTTCGAATTCATTTAACTTTTTATCTATTTTGACTGGTCTTCGAAATTTGTTATGTTTGTGTTATTTATTTAAATGTCATTGATCCCGATTTCGAGTATTGATAAAGACTCAATCCTATTAATGCGGCTTGTGAATATTGGATGAAATTGTAGATAAAACAACATTTGGATTGCCTGTAGTTGGGGAAGATGAAGCAGGAGGCAGGTTCCATTTCGTCGGCATATGTAGGAGTAGCATAATATCTTATTAGTGAGAATGTCAATGAGGGCACTGTCTTATTAATAGAGTGTGTTATTACATAAATATATGTATTCTAATTATATAAAATATACGTTTTACGTCAAAAATTTAAATTAAAATATTGATAATTATATAAATAAAAAATGGGTTAGCAGCCTCTTTAAATAAACTTATTTTTAATTTTTTAATATTATAGATATTTTAATATTTTCCTCTCTCATGGACTCTGTCTTTCATATTAAATCTCAACCATTGATTTTTAATAATTAAAATATTATTAACTTATATAAAAATAAATGGACAATGATATACTTACTCACACTTTTCCTGAATTTTATCTCAACTCTCTTACTGTAATTACAATGAGCTACAGTAATTTACTGTACCTACAGTGAAAGAGTAAAATTAAGTAAAAATATGAGTAAGTTTATCATTTTTGAAAATAAATATATTTTTAAAAGTCGATTCATCCATCCCATATAAATAAATCACTTTCTACAATCATTACAACTATAAAGCGAGATCTGACAAAGAGGACAATATTCGTACACTCATTTCACAGCAATAGTCCAAAGTACACATTTTTTAAGAACCGACAAAAACCAATGATATAACCTCGTACCAAATTTTAAGCTTCATAATTGGAGAAATTTTCTACCAACAATATTATCGTTAAATAACAACCCTAATTCGACCTCATATTTTTAACCAAATTGTCTCTTCCTTTTCTCAATGTTTCATTTTTTTTAATAACAAAAACAAATCAAATACTCCATCTTATTTATTGAAGTAGTTCCGAAATTCATATTTTGCAATTTCCTTTTTTCCCATTGATAGATATATACCAAGATAAAAGCATGTGTGTATTTATATATATACACGCGCTTACTTTCTTGGGAGATGTCGCGTAACGTATTAATTTATGGGATAATGAGATAATATATATATATTATATCAACTCAAGTTAAAAAGACTGGGAAAGTAATTAATGTAAATTTTTATTGTCCCACAGCATAATAAGTTACGTGATCTCTCATTATAACATGACAATATACATACATACATTTATATAATAAGAGATCCTTTAACTACTTATTAATTTAATATCACACTAAAAAATAAATAAACAAAAATTTCAATATACTGAATAATAAAAAATAGTACTTTTAAATATGTATTTTATCTATCTTTTAGCGTGTCATTTAACTTAATAAGTTAAAGGGTGTCTCATTGGATCCTCTATATTTATTTTTATACGAATATTTATATATGTGTTTTCTATGTCTTTTAGTGTATCTCTAACTTAATAAGTTAAGAGATATATATAGACACACACACATACGTCTGTATGTTATTAATGTCTGGACCGAGTTAAAAAAATAAAGAAAAAGTACATGGGCATATTTATTTTTCTTTTCTTTTAGCTTTGACCATACCTTAGTAACATATGGACATATAAAATTTAAATATACAGTTAGTGGCGCAGCCACATTGGGACCAAAAGAAGTCAATTTCAAAATGTGATTTTAAAGCTGACTTTTTCTTTCAATTTTATGAAAGTATCCCAGTTAAGTTTTAGAACTATGCTAATGATCCAACTAATTTTGAAAAATTTCAACTTATCTCTAATACAAAACTGTAATTATTTGAAATTTATTTAGTTATTTTGATTTCACAAAAATCAATTACCAATACTGAATAATAGTATAATAGAAGAGAATGAGAATTTTATTTTCATTTTTTCTTAATTCTTCTACTTAAAAAATAACTAACATACATTTAAATCTTTTAAGTTCTTCATCTTATAAAATCTACAAATAACAAAATGAAACTTTAAATTTGTCTCATTGTAAACGCTGAATTTCACATTCGGCCTACAATCGAGAATTAGTATGATGAGGGCACCAGCGGTCCTGCAAAATAAAGGCAATGTGGGCGTGGAACAACTACCCATCAGTGTGGTGGATGCCATAGGCATTCCGACGCTCAATTTAGTGATGATGACAAGCGGAAAGAAAGGGAAAAGCGAGGCAAAGGATTACCTTGATCTTCTTGGATTATCGTGAGTACAGTAGGCTGATGTTTAGGTAAAAATGTATGCTTTGAGAACTCGAGTGTGAGAGCCAAAACTTGAATGAATTAATCCCATGGATCCCCTCTTCTTTTATAGGCTATGAAGTAGCTCATTTAGTCGATTTAGGATTCCTTCGAAATATTGTATACTAGTCTTATTTAGGAAAGGATAGAAAAGTAATGACTAAATTATGAGTGCCTAAATATTTGGGATTAGGTGTAATCCCTACTATACTTGGATTATAACACTGTATTTTTAGGTGATCGGTCTTGATCTAAATACTTAGATTTCTTATTAAGTAGGAATTATTTGTGTGTAGACTGGTGAATAATGTCTAATAGGACATTGTATAGTATGGGGTAATGTCGGCTGTGATATGATTCAAGTAATGTCATTTGGGATATTGAGTAGCATGATTAGGATCTATTGGAGACCTTTTGAGTCGTGTGGGCTCTTGAAAGCCTTTAGGCCATATGGGCCTCTTCCTCTTGGGGTATATGCGCTTGTGGGCACTGTATATAGGCTCATGGCTATTGATAGCCTTGCGTTGGAGCATACCTAACCCAATAGACTTGATGTCGTCTGGGTTTAATGTTGATTGGAATATCCACGTTGAGTGGGCTCTGACAGTTGGATCTCATGCTGATTGGGCCTTGTTGGCAGCCCATGATGCTACTAGGGCCGGATGAAGGCCATGAGAAATGATCTTATGCGAGTTCGTCGTGTGGGCACAAGTATTGTCTGGGACACAATAACAATTGGGTCCTCAGCCCAAATTTGGTTCATACAGTTTGTCTCCTAGTCTCTAAGTGAATGAGTCATTGGCTTGGAGAGTAATCAACAAGTATGTCGTATGAAGTCTCCATGTCATTTGGAATACTAATGTTGCTTAGACCAGACGAAAGTCATGCTACATCGATTGAACTAGATGAAGGTCCAAGAGTCAAGATTGACTGGACCAGTTAAGGTCTATTAGATTCTCTGACCCGATGAAGGTCATAGGAAATATCCCGTCGACTTGACCAGATGAAGGTCCAGGATAATCTCAAGTCGAATGGACTAGATAAAGGTCTAAGAGAGTCTTCAATGTTGTCTGGACCAAAAGAAGGTCTAGAGGTTAACCCGACCCGACGAAGTTCATGGGGAGTGTCTCGTCGACTGGACCCGATGAAGGTCCAGGATAATCTTCAGTATACTGGAGCAGATGAAGGTCTAAGGAATCTTCAATATCGTTTGGATCGAAAGAATGTCCAAGAGTTAACCCGACTTAACGAGGGTCTTGGGGGAGTGTTCCTGTCGACTAGACCATATGAAGGTCTAGGATATTCTCCAGACGACTGGACCAAATGAAGGTCCAGAGGAGTCTTTAACATTGTTTGGACCGAAACAATGTCCAAGAGTTAAGCCGACCCATCGAGGGTCTTGGGGGAATCTTCGCATCGACTGGACCAGATGAAGGTCCAGGATTTTCTCCAATCGACCGTACCAGATGAAGGTATATGGGAGTTCTCAATATCATCTGAAGAAAATGAAGATCCAAGTCTTCAACCTTAATCTACCATATGTTTGACGTCGGCTGGACCCCTAGTACTATAGAGGGATGATGTTTGGTTGAGTCTACTCCATCGACTAGAAATTCGACTGAGATTTCTTTCGCGTAGGTATCCATAAACATGGTTAGTTGAATCAAAAAATAAACACTTTTACCTGTCGTCTGAAGATTGAGTCTGTTGAACCAATTGGTGGTCCTTAGATGTTTGCTAGAGCGAGAGTCATGTTATGTCATCTGTATCAGAT
>SKCR01055220.1:0-45346 GCA_019454045.1 Zanthoxylum bungeanum | reverse complement strand
ATTCACATCCATACTCAGAAACTTCTGCCGCGCTGATTCTGTAATTCTTATACTCGAAGAATGGACCTTGGTGACAGAGATTTTTGGCAACGATGATTGCAGAAACCCAACAACGATGAATCCCGAGACGGAGAGGATCATAAGCAAAGCTGTGATGATAATGCAAAGCCATGAACAGCACTTGAAACAAGAGCGAGAGCGTTGCCTTCGAGCATACTGCATGTTTTGGTTATTGGGATTTTCTGAGAAGGCTACACGCTTTTTCTGAGGATTGTGGTGTGCTGCTGCTCCTATAAAACCTGCCATTTCCCAGAAAAATTTCTGAGCTTGATGGTCAACGAATTAATGAGTTAATGTTAGCTTTCATATTATTGGTTCATACGTTGGCTATGTTATTCGTGGTAAGTAAATCCAACAGAATTGTCATTTTTAAAAGTTTTCAAGCAACTACGTTAGCTGTAATGCTACTAAACTAAAAATTTTCAGTAAAATCTGAGCTATTTTAAGGTTTTGGTTAAACAAGTATTATACAACTGTCCCTAAAGGCGTGATTTGATGGTGTAAGATTTAAGATCTCACCTTGAAATCTTGGATTTGAATACAGGGAGTACGTTTCTCGTAAGAGCCTCAACTAATCGGGATTAGTTTGACGGCGGGATTTCCAACTATTCTAAAAAAAAAAAAAAAAGTCTTATACAACCCATGATGATGATATACAAACGCTTTTCTTGCTCTATTATAGTTTTTTTTCCTCAAGTCACAGTATTTTATGTATCGTCATTCTTAACCAAATTATCAGCTGTTACCAGCACAATAGATTGAATTTCATCAATTGATTCAGAGTACTGTGGAATACAATTATTACAACAAATCATGATGAGAAAATAATTAAAGAACATTACATCCCCAAGAAAAATTGCAGAATTAGACAGATTCACACGATACCCACAAATGGATGTAAGTTTCAATTTCAAATGATGCTTGAGAAAAAACTTACTGTGCATGTTTGCACATAAATGTCAATCTTACTATTAAAACTTGAAATCAAACAGCACCAACTTTGCTGGAAATCACAGGGTCTGCACATTTGTGTCTTTGGATTTGTTCTCTTCAGAAGATGACTGGTCTTCTAGTCAGATTGCCGGATTTCTTCAATCATTCTAACAACTTCGTCCATGTTCGGCCTCATGTCTGGCACCTTTGCCACGCAGGCCATTGCAATTTGCAGCATCTGTACCATTTCTTCTTCAATGTTTTGGAATCTCATCAACTCAACATCAAAAACCTCAGCTGTCCATTCTTCCCGAACAACAGACTGGACCCACCTAGGGAGATCAACCATATCGTCACGCCCCGGTGACTGGAGTGGAGCTTTCCCTGTCAGCATCTCAAGGAGGAGGACACCAAAACCATATACATCTGATTTATGACTGTGCTTACGAGTTTCAATCACCTCAGGAGCACGATAACCTGCACTCCGAGATGGTGCGGCAGGCACATTCATAAGAGGGGTCAGGCCAAAATCAGAGATGCATCCATCAAGATCTTGGTTGAGGAGGACATTTGAGGCCTTAATATTTCCATGTGTGAACTTCGGACCACCCATTGAATGAATGTGCGTAATGCCCCTTGCTGTCCCAAGGGAAACCTTTACCCTGGTCTCCCAGTCTAGTGGAGTTCTTCCAGCTCCCCTATTTCCTGTCATCAAGTAAAAATTGAGTGTAGGTTGCAAGAGAATATTCAAGCTCGTTTTCTTGCCTAGAATAATAGTTTTGTCTAAGGGAGTAAACAAATTTCACGAAAAAAATGGATGGTTCCGTTGGACAGATATTGTTCCTTAAAACGATACATTAATTAAAAAGCGATAAGATCTTCAGAATATCCAAGCACTTTTCTTGATTAGGATAATCCAAAAGTACAAATTGCAGCCATTTTACTAATGGAAACAATGAGTAGCAATTCTACACAAATGGACCTACAGTTCTAATCAATGTTAACAGTCATGCACTGAAAATCAGTAAGATTCCACAAGACTACTTATATCATGAACTATATCGTAGGTGATTATGTTCCTAGTGTTCAACTTCTTTTTCACCAGAACTATAATGGCATGAAGCCAATATTGCCTCCCGAAACACTCACGTATCCTTCCTAAAGTTATTTTTGTTCAAAATCAAGTTGTAGATTTTGCAAGTCTCTCAACAACCAGGATAAAATCAATAAGAAGCATTCAAGACCAATTTTTTTTTAATCTCCTAATATCAAGATTTTTATCAAAATTGGACACCGATCTCCCGGTTCATACAAAGTAGAAGTCGTCGCCTCAATATTCAAGTTCTTATCTCAGGCATAAAGCTCATATTTAACATGCTTACATGATCTTTAATCAACTATGAGCTATTTATGTGCAGTCAAATTACTACATAATGCCCATATGCTCTTAGTGACAACATTATACCTCAGTTCTTCGAGATTACTCGTCATAACATTTTGAATTTCCAAAATTTATTCAGAACCTCTAATACCATCAAATTTATAGAATCCTTATAGAAGACATGACAAGGCAAGTTAGTGTCTAATAAAGTATAATGGGCCACACCATGAAGGGGTTGTTAAGAGTCTCACAGTGTTAATGTATAAAAGTTATGCATTCTTAGACCAAATTTAACCCTTCCTTGTTCTTCTAACTATTTTCAAATAAGATTGAAAGGAAGAATTTAGTAGAGAAACCATACCATGTAAGAGTGTGGATAAGCTTCCACTAGCAAAATAGTCGTAAACCAAGAGTTTTTCATCCTTCGAGTAGTAATAAGCACGGAGTGGCACGACATTTGGGTGTTGCCCAACCCGTCCCACAATCTCCATCTGCTGTTCAAAGTCCTTCTTCCCGACCACGACCTCCTTCAACCTTTTCACCACTACTGTTGTTGACTCCTCCAGGACAGCTTTATATGCCGTGCCATAACTACCCTTACCTAGCACTTCAGCCGAAGCCCTTAATAAATCTTCAAGATCAAAATTATAAGAACTACCTTCAAAGAAAACTAGCTTGTTTTTCTCAGGTTCTTGCACCCCACTTCCAAACTCTTCTCCAGGCTTCTCACTCCTGCCACCACTAGAAGCCTTCCCTTTGGATACACCATTGCTCCCATTATCTTTTTTCTTCAAACAGTAGCATAAGATAATTAGAGCTACAAGAAGTAGCAATACAGACCCTCCTACTGCAATGGCAATGATAGATCCCAAAGCAAGTTTCTGTTTCGAGCTTTCCTTTCGAGGAACAAATGGGGGTGGAGAAGAAGTGGGTGATGGAGAAGGTGCAACCGGGAAGCAAGCTTGTAGCGGTGGACCACATAAGAGAGAGTTACCTACAAAGGAGGAATTGGGGAACTTTTTAAGGGATGACGGAATTGAACCATTAAGATCGTTGTAGCTTAAATTCAGATGTCTGAGCTTAGGGATGTCAATATTGGGTATCGATCCTGAAAGGTTGTTATTCTGGAGGCTCAATCCAGTAAGTAGTGTCAAATTTTGTATGCTCTGTGGGATTTTTCCCATGAAGGAGTTGAATGAGAGATCCAATACCTTAAGTTGAGGGGAAAAAGAGGTGGGAATATTGCCAGAGAAGTTATTATGTTGGAGATAGAGGTTGCGCAGAGAAGGAAGGGAGGAAATTTCAGAAGGAAGACTACCAGTCAGCACATTAGATCGAAGGCTGAGAGTCTGAAGGGCATCCAGTTTACCAAGAGTGTTGTTTGGTATATGGCCCACAAGTCCAATTCCAGGGAGCCGAAGGGCAAGCACACGAGTACCATCCTGAGTACAAGTGATGCCCACCCAAGAGTGGCAGACAGGATTATTGGAGCTCCAGTTGAGCTTCCGAAGATGGGGTACAGCATATGCAAAGTCAAGAAGGGCTTGTCTATCTGAGTTCAGGTCAGCAAAAGCCAGAGGAAACACAGAGATAATGAGGCAGAGGGAGAAAAAAAATGAGGTGGAGTCGAACTTCATGAGGAACTGTTTGATACAAGGTAAGTGGATGTAATGATTGGAACAGAAATGCAGCCTCCGGGGGCCTTGCTGTATTCCTGAGTAAGCCAAAAGCAAACAATATTAGACTAATGGAAACGCAGATCAAAGGACCACGATCATTCATAAAAAGTGCAAATAAGCAATGAGTGCTGATCTTCAAAAAAAGATTATATAAGTTCCATTTGTGTCGAAAGCTACTAAAAAATTCAAAATTATGAAAGGAAATGCAACAAACCATTTCACAAAATAGAGATAATACAGCACCAAGAAATGACGAGAGAAATCAAAAAGTAAAAAGTAATGTGATTTCTGAATTCTAATAGAAAAGTATCTCAATAGCAAATTTCTTATCAAATGCAAATTCCACGAACATCATAAACTATAAAGGAGAATACGACCTTCAATTTTCTCACATCTAATCCTATCTAAAATCATCAATCTTTGAGAGCTCAAAGCTGAAGAGGAGTCGTGCTTATGTATGATGAGCACCCGAAACAAGGGCAGTATGGTCAGTTTTCCATTTTCCATTATCCATTGCTACCATTGAGAGATTGAAACATAAGGAACTATAAACATATTCAATTGGGAAAATCATCAATTTTCATTTTTATTTTTATTCATTAATTTATTTCAAGTAAGTACTTTATTAATCACATTTGAATAAGGCCCCATTAGAAAATGCAACCATCTTTAACAATTTATAAACTCTAATAGCTAAGAGACTAGGCCAAAAGAGTATAAAAAAAAATGGATTTTTATAAACAACAAATAAAGATAACAAAGAATACAAAAGAACCCACAAAGATTATAGAGAATTAGGCAGATATACGAAGTATGGAAGCAAAGAAAATGGAATAAAAATGAACCTGGAAACATGGGGGAGCAAGACCTATCGTCATCCAATGACGAGTCGACAGCTCAGCTCAGCTAAGAAGCTACAGTTGAGAGATTTAGCTGAAACTTGAGAGATTTGTTGTCTTTGTAACTGCATTGGTTCCAGATCCAACATTAGAAGCTGTAACTCGACAGAACTCAACTCAACTCAACTCAGCTTCAAGTGCTTTTAATATTTGAAACACGTGGCCTTGTTGTGTGACATGTTAGATACAGATGCTTTGAGCTTCAGCTTTGAGCCTTGAGAGTAATAAAACCAAAAAATAAAAATAAAAAAAATTTAAAAATGGGAAAATTAGGATTCAATGAGAAATGGTTATGACTGAAAATGAAGAGAGAGTGAAGGTGAATGGAGCAAACAGAAACGAGGTACTGCCTCTCGTTGAACTTTTGCTTTAAGCACTACAATTTTTTTAATTAATTTAATTTAACACTTTTTAATATTTAATTAAATAAGTATTTATCCTTTTTCAAATAAATAAACAAATATGCGATTATGACATTTAACCCGTTTTCATCACGGTTGACTAATCGGCGGTGAATTTCGATCTGTTTTATAATTATGGATATTTTTTTAATTAAAATTTATTATAAAATATAATTATACGACGAAAATAAATTTAGGACATCCTAAAACTTAAGTCAAGTTATAATATGTGTAATATGTGTTTTTTGTAACTAATAGAGATATATATTCATATCAAAAACTTCTTAGGAACATGAGAAATTACGGGATCGATCTGATTTCTCTACCCCAACAATATAATACAGAACAATTAATACATGTATGAAATAGTCAAAATCTCAGCCTTAAAGCTCCTTCACTCTTCACTATTGATCTAAAACAAAAAAAAAAAAAATCTAAAATTTCCTATTAAAAGATACGAAATCCCAAATTTAGAATAGCATCAGGATAGCAAGCGCTGATAATTATAAATTTAGTCCTTAAATTATCTCTAATTTATAATTCTGCCATTAATTATTCTCGAAATAGTAATATATCATTCTTTCTTTTGGAAATATTGAAAAACTCCACCGTCAAACTATTTTACCCAAATTTAAACGGAATAAATAAAATCTTCATGAATTCGAATTCAGAACCTGACAAATAAATCTTAAATCATTTACTACCAAACTACACCCCTTAGATCGTAATTTAGCATTCACCTATACTATTTATGCACAAATATAACTTCATATCGCTATTTAAAAAATTATCGGCAAAAAAACAAATTTGTATTTAACTTCTACTCAAAATGAAAGCACAATAGATGACATATTTAGTGAAAAAAACTCATTTTTTTACATGACATTTATTTATTTTTTACCGTCAGTGATTTTTCTTTTAAAACGACTATGATTTTAGAAATTAAAAATCACAATACTTTTGTGCTCAACATATCTTTAAAAATAATTGGAGCCCATTTATTTGATTGGGGTTGGCTTGCTATTATTTTGCATTGTTAATTATCTTACATATAACATAATAATGCCCATCATTGAATAAATAATGTTTGGAGCCGTTTCTTTTTTTTTTTTTTTTAAAGGTAGTACAAATTAAATTTTTAGTCCCCTTTCTTTCTTTTTGTTTAAAAGATAATAGGGGATAATTCTAAATATATTTTTAACTTTTTATTTCTTCAAGATTTGAATCTCATTGACAAGTTTTATTAAGATACTTCGAAATCAACTCGATTATGCTTTAAAGCTTCTTTCTTTCTATTTGTTTACTGGTTTATTTTCTAAATAAAATAATAACATATTTAAACATGACATATTTTGTTGTCTATTAAACAATGTCACATTTGATGAAGTTAATTAATTTATAAGATTAAAACTCTTAATGCCTGGAAGCTTTTGATGATTATCTGTCAAAAGTATACTTATTATTTCGTGTACTTCAATTCATTCACGGATCTCATTCTCATTCGCAATAATGGATGAATCGATTGAAGGAGAGAAAGTAGTTGGCATTTAATGTATTAACCAAACATGAAATATAATAAAATAAAAATATTTCAAAATTTTCTATGTTTCATATTAGATTTTATTTTATGGAGGAATAAATACAATATGAAATGTTTGATGTTGAATTCATGGTGACGGTGGAATTGGGTCCATGAATATATATGAATTCAATAAATATATTAACAACTTTGGTACCATCTTCATGAACCCATTAGCAATTAATAAGTCAACAATAACATGTAATTAGTGATCCTTTACCTTTACTTGACTATCAGTGAACTCTGTGTGTTTTGGGAAGTTATTCAATTAAGATAGCTTAGTTGGGTTTTCCAAAAATAAAAAAATAAAAGATAGTTGGGTGAGAGTGATTCTGCTTTAAACAGAGAGTAATGAAAGTATTTGCACAATATTGTTTAATATTTGAGTAGCTGTAGAATTTTTTATTTTTTTTATTTTTTATATGAGGAGAAATTCAACTCAACAAATTTACGATAATGATACTCACTTTACGAGTCGATTAAATTTTGAGAGAATTGGTGCCACAACCCACGTCCTCCTTTTAATCATAATTCAATAGTCTAATCCCTATTAAGAATCTAACTCAAAATCGTGTAGATAATTACACATTTTATCCTTCACCCTTTACTAGTGAGACAACCTGGAGTGTGTTAAGAGCTAGAGATTTAGAATACATTAATTAATTAATTAATTAAGGAGAACTTGTGATATATGATAATGTTGGTCCAACTACTCACTTTGTATATTAATTACTCATAACTACTCCCACCAAATTTTAATTAATTTAGATGTTATTCCTGTACCCCATGCAACATGGATTCTCTTACAAATGATTCATGATCATGTAAATATAAATAAATAAAGGTTTAAATATGTTTTTTTTTTTAAATCGTTGGAAACCTCACCGTCAAACTATCATTTTTTAGTTTAAGCGGAACGGTAAAACCTCCGGCTATCTCAGACTCTTATAAGAAACACAATTCCTGTATTCGAACACAGAACTTGATGGTTACACCATAAACCTTACACCACCAAGCCACGTCCCTTGGGGACGTTTAAATATGTTGTTGAAGGTGTTTTTTTTTGCACCTTTTCTTACGAGGTCATTTGTCCATTTTGTAATTTTAGTGGAAGCGTTTGGGGCTGTTTTCTGGACGATCCTGCACGATTTTTCCCCTTAGGGAGCCTCACACATATGTGTAACGGTTATTAGACATATGTCGACTTTCACCATGGCGCCTTGGAACTTTATGGATGTTGAGTGACATATAAGCCTTTGGTAAGCCTCAAACCAAAGACCTTAAAGTCCTTATGAGATTCTTAGCCTCACCTATAGTACCACCAAGCCAAGTTGGCCTGGTGGTACTATATGATGGCTTAGAAACCATATAAGGATTTGAAGTCCTTGGTTCGAGTCAACATAACGGCCTATATGTCACTCTATATTCCTCAAGCTTCAAGTAGCCACGGTAGGAGTCAACACATGCCCAATAACCCCCATGTGAGTGAATGAAGCTCCCTACGGGGACAAACCATGTGGGACCGTTCGAAAGCAGTCTTGATTGCCTCCACTAAGATATAAAAACAGACAAATGACCTCATAGGAAGGGTCGCATAAACACACCTTCATAAAGGCCGGCTTTTATGAAGGTGTGCTTTTTTTGTCACCCCCTTTCTACAAAGACCAATTGTCTGCTTTGGGGTCTCACATGAGACGCTTGAGGCTGCTCTCTAGACTGTTCTACACAGTTTTATCCATGTATGGAGCCTCACTCAAGTGAGTGGCGGTTAATGAGCATGTATTGACTCTCACTGTGGTTCTTTGGAGATTTAGGAATATTGAGTGATATATAGGTCCTTATGGAGACTCGAATTAAGGACCTCAAAGTCTTTATATAGTTCTTAAGTCACCATATGGTACCATCAGGCGAACTTGGCTTTGTGGTATCATAGGTGAGGCTAAGAACCTTATAAGGAATTTGATGGTCGAGCATCAAAAAGGGTTTATATGTCACTCAATATTCCTAAAGCTCTGCGGAGCGACTGTGAGAGTCAGTACATGTCCAATAACCGTCACGTGAGTGAGTGAGGTTTCCTATAAAGAAAAAATCATACGAGACCATCTGGAAAGAAACCCCAAACACCTCTGCCGAGATCCCAAAATTGACAAATGATCTCATAAAAAGATGGTGACAAAAAAAAAAATACACCTTCAGTTGTAACAAATTTAGTATTTTTCTCTTTTTTTGGTATGTGGATGGCGTCCATGACCATGACTCCATGTGTTCTATAAATACATGTTAAAGATTTTATTTTTACCTTTTTGAGTTTAAGATACTATATTAGAGAATTTAATAATATCTGTAATAAAAAAATAAAAAAAAAATCAGATCTATACACAAACCAAACAATGTCGTTTCTTCTCAATCTCCTCTCAGTCCAACCAAATACAATATGAACATAAATAAAAGGGTTATTTTCACATACCTCCCTCAGATATGAGAAAATTATATTTCGAAAGAAAGTATCCATATATTCTCATAAACCTCCTCTAGTGTAAATTTTTCCATAAATTGACCGTTAGTTGACTTTGCAAAGATTAAAAAATAATAATAATAATAATAATAATAATAATAATAATAATAATAATAATAATGATAAAAATTTGCTAGATAAACTTATATATATTGTTATTTTCATTGCCAATTGTGCATAAAATGATGAAATGACTTAGAGACCCTTGAAAAAAATTCACAATTTATGCACAATTGACTGTAAAAATAGTAATCTAAGTTTATCTAACAATTGTTTATCATTATTACCAGTAAATGCATACAAAAACTAAAAAGTAACATCAAGCGAGTTCTACGAAAATACAAGAATATTTTTGTAAAAATGTGATGTAAAAATAATTACGGATAATAAATATATTTGGATTCTGGCCGGATTCGAAAAAATTTAAATTCACATTGATAAAAATAAGAATCCGGACATATATTTTTAAGATCCGTGTTGATCCGGATCCCTAAAAATAACCTAATCAGAAAATGAAAGCAGGTGGGTACTGATTGTCAAATCTGGTCAAACGATAGTAACTGAAAAGCTATCTAATAATTATGGATGTTTATTGTTTAGCAGCAAATTAAATCTTTAAGAAAAAAAGTATGAGGCATAATTAAGCTAACAAACTCTGAAACTTCTTGGTGATCCACAAATGGCAAATTCTAACTTCTAACCATTTAAAACCGTGATATCTCAACTCTTAATTAGGCAGCTAGCAGAAGATTTGTGTTAAAAGTAATCTAATTAAGGATTAAGTGTGTGTGTACACACACACACTTAAAAATGTCAATGATTTATTTTTTTTTAGATTGTATCTTTAAAATTTAGGTTTGAATGTATGTATTTAAGATTAAAAATTAATTTATATAATTAAAAAATATATTTTTATCTATAAAAAATGGGTCCGGGTCAGGTTCAGACTTTTTTGCCTAAGTCCGGCGCGGGCCTGGAAATTAAAATTTTAACCTCGGGCCAGGTCGAACTAGGGCTCGGGAGGACCTATGACTTTTCTACCATCCCTACTCTCAACCCACCTAGATTCTAAATTAAAAATATCTTTTAGGATTTGAACTCATGATCTCCTTCTTCCACGGTAAGAATTAAGTTAAATAAGATATCATTTATGAATGCTTATGTGTGTGTATGCTATTGAGGTTCTGCCCCAAAGTGACGTGCCTTGATCACAAATGACATATGACTTGGTTGTCAAGTCCTGAGTTCGAATTCAATTGTGCATTTCTTATAAAAACCTGTGACAGATAGGGATTTTATATGCTCCACTCAAACCTGAGTCGTATATATATAATAATTTTTATATACCTCCCCAACCCGGGATTTGAAAAACTCACATGTCAACTGATATACTTAAATGTCATATATATATGTTAAACATTTTAAAACGTACATATCTCTTCACATGGCTGTTAGTCTCTAAGACATGTTTCCAAGATCCTAAACATGATATTAAGTTTGAATTAATCAAGTAAAGTTGCGGAAATACTTACATTGATTTTGGGAGAAATTTCAAAAATTCCTTTGTAGGGTGAAGCTCCAAGCTTTTCTATGTTGTTTGGTCCTTGGGTGAGTTTCCCTAACACCTCAAATGACTCCCCAAGTGCTAGCTTTGATGAAAATTTTGAAACAAAATTTTCCCAAGTGAGAGAGGAAGAATCGGCCAAGAGAGCAAAGAGAGAGATGAGTGAATAGTTTGGGTAGCATAATGTATGTCATGTTATGTACGAGGCCTGATATCAGTTTCGCTGTTAGTGTAACTAGTCGATATCAGTCCAATTCATGTAATGACCATTGGATGGCCATTAAACATATCCTAAAGTATCTTAAAGGTACCAAGGATAAGTTAATAATTTATGGAGGAAACGAACTGCAAGTTAATGGGTATACAGACTCCGATTTTCAATCGGATCCCGATGATAGAAAGTCTTTATCTGGATTTGTCTTTACCCTTAACGGAGGTGCAGTTTGTTGGAAGAGTTCCAAACAGGGATCGACAGTAGATTCCACCACTGAGGCGGAATATATTGCAGCTTCTGAAGCTGCAAAAGAGGCTGTGTGGATAAAGAACTTTATCACAGAATTGGGAGTTGTCCCAAGTATCGAGAATGCGATTTTGTTATACTGTGATAATACTGGAGCCATTGCGCAAGCAAAGGAACCGAGGGCGCATCAGAAGTCGAAGCATGTGGAACGCAAGTACCACATCATTCGAGAGATTGTGTCGCGATGGGATATTGTCGTGTGCAAGGTACCGAGTGAAGATAATGTAGCAGACCCGCTGACGAAGGCCATACCTCCGAAGCTGTTTGATAAACACGTGGATTCGATGGGTATTAGATACAATCGTTATTGGCACTAGAGCAAGTGGGAGATTTTGTTGGGGTTGGTGCTCAGAGCGCCAATTCCCGGTTGTATTTCTTTTGAATACTTCTGTAAAACATTATTATTATGAGTAATATATGCAGTTTCTATAATATAATCTATCTTTTTATATGGTAAAGACGTAATGACCTTAGAATGATTAGTCATGGTACTGTTGCAAAAACGTCGCAACTGACATTGAGTAGTATCATGACGTTGTCATTCTCAGACTGTTCCTGGTCAAGGTTTACACTATTTAGTCAGTAAAGTAAACCCGTTGAGACCGGTACATGTCGTATACTGGAATATATGATTCCAATGGTTTCTCAATGAACCATTAGTCTTGGAGACTAGTATAGACGTGTAGGTGTTTATAGCGAATAAAAACTGAACGACTCACCGAAGATTCTTAATCGATGGTACACCAACGTCAGTAATAATCTTCTCGGGTTGAGTAGCACTTGTGATTCTTAGACTTGAGATGTCATTGTGGGCACATGAGACATCTTCTACACTTAGATGGCAGTCACGTCACCGATCTATTTAGATCAGACCTCCGTCTGTTCGTTGGGTGTAGATAGATCCTCAGGGTGTCCTATGTGTATCAAGATAGGATCCGTTAGTTCTGTGTACCAGAGCATAGGTAGTCCATATGATTAGCAATCAGATAAAACCATGGGCCCGTGGTAAAGTTTAGAAGCTAGTTCTAAACATTCTATTAGAGATTGCTAATAGAATAGTCGACTGGATAATCCCCATAGAGATTTGACGTTTACATCTATATCTCTGGGATTTATCCGGATACCTGTGACGGAGGAATTATACATTTGCCATGACCTCGACCTGTATGATTCAGCGAGATTATCTGTGATCGTCATAATTTACGGGTGGATAAATTATGGACACGAAATTGGATTTCGTGACGGATATACCTGAATCTAGAGAGTCTCAATAATGAAACATACTCGTAGATCACTAGAGCAACATTAATAAATAATATTGATTATTTATAAAGTCGTTTAAAGGTTAAACGCAAGATACGTGCCAAAGGGACCCGATAGTCATTTGATTAATTATTGTGTATTTACATTTAATACTTGATTAATTTAAATACACATTAATTAATAGTCAAATTGAGATATTTGACTTATATCCTAAATGAATATATGTATTTGATATTTAATGTAAATATAATACATATATTTAATATATTTGTATTTAATTAATTAATTAATTATTTAATTGTTAAATGATTAAATTAATTAAAATATAAATATCTTAACTTTGGATATTTGATTTAAAACGATTAAGTTGCCTTTGTTGACTTTATTAAATATCTTTAAAGGTGTTTTAGATATTTAATCAACTTGACCAAATGAAATGTTAAATGAAATTGAAATTAAGTTTGTAATATATGCTTGTGAAATTCGCCCATAAGCTTTTTGTGCACAAGTATATATTGTTTTCATTTCATTTTCATTTGGTAACCTAATACACTTTAACCTAAACTCCATTAAAAGAAAACCAAAGAAGCTTGTGAAGAAGAAATGATAAAATCAAGGAAAGGCTTGGATTTAGTAAGTTTTCTCAACTTACTATTAGATAGGAAAATGTTCCTTATGATCTAGGCTACATCTTATGATGTTCTTAAGTTATTCTTTTCTTTATTCTTTGTGTTTTGTTGGATGGAAGTTTTGTTGAAAGTGTTGAGCATGTATGATGAAGGAAGTTTGTGACTATTGTAGTTGTAAGCATTCTTTTAAGGTTTTGGAAACCTTTGTTGCTAATCTAGAGTTATTGACCCACTCTTAAATGACCTAGATTTTATCTTGAGTTGTCTCATTGTGTTGAGACTTTGATTGGATGGAAGAATGATGATTAAAGTAATTGATTTAACAAATTTGGTCTAATTTGTTCATTTTGAAGAATTTGAAAAATTAGGGTTCATGACCAATTCCAAATTTGGGGCTTTTCATTTATGTTGTGTATTTGGATGTGTATATGATGCATATAAAGTTTCATGTTGATTGGATTACATCTTGATGTGTTTTGATGCATGAAATGACAAAATGCACAAACCCCCCATAATGGAGCTCTCGGCCAAATGGCTTAAAATTGGGGATTTGTGTCGCCTTGGTGTTTTGATGTTTTGAACATGCTAAGTTCATCTTAGAAATGATTTAGAATCATTAAAAATTGATTTGATCAATTTCGGACTAAAACGGACAAAAAATACCAAGTAAGGGTAATTTGGTAAATTCACTTAAATATGATTTATTGAATTTTATTTCATAATTTGATTATTGGAATATTAAATAAATATGTTAATTTAATTAATCCGAGAAAAATTTTTGAAATCGGAAAATCTGATTTTCCACCGCTTCCGCTGCGTTACCGGATTCTGCCCTTGAAAAACCCATACATAATAATGGTATTGTCAGTATACGTATTAGATTGATGTATAGATATGCTAAGAATGACATCAACCTTAGAATAGTCTTGACACTAGGTGTAAACTATTCTTAAAGTAAATATTCATAGTCGTTGGTTTTGGAATACAGTCGAATTCCTATAACCTAGAAGACTAGTATATGTCGTATATTGGAATTAAAGTTCCAATGGTTTAACCTGATGTACCATGAGTTTTAGAAACTCGTATAGACATGTGGGTATTCGTAGAAGCGAATACTGAATAACTCACAGGTGATTCCTAATAGTTGGATGTACACACCACCGTCAATAGAAATCTCATCGAGTCAAGTAGCATATGTAATCCTTTGACTATAGGATATCATTGATTTTGTGTGAGATCTTCCATACTTTGTTGTCATGTATGTCAGAAATCTTTCATGGTTTGGCCTCTAGATGTTCGTTGGGTGTGGACTGATGTACTCAGTAATCAAGTGCGAAGCAAGAGAGGATCTGTCGGCCTATATGTGTACCATAAGTGGTTTAGGTATCCATGTGAATAAAGACACGATTCTTAAAGACTTTAGCCAAAGCTGATCACCTAGGGTGGATCGCATCAGTTGTAAAGAATCGTGGACATGTCGACATGAGATGTGCTCCTTGGAAACTTGACGGTGTATTCTATGTTTCCTAAGCACAACTCGGATAGCCTACGGCGGAGGGATTGTTAAACATATGCTATGACCTCGACTTGTATAGTTCAAAAAGTTTGTTCGTGTTCTTCGCGAATTCGGAGGTGGCCGAATTGCGTACATATTAGCTAGGCTTATATGATGAATATGTCTGAACTTAGAGAGTCCCAATATGAAATGTACTCGTTGATCACATGGGTAGCCGGTTATTTTTGAAAAAAGATCATATTCGATATTATAATTATCAACTAATATAATCAAGTGTTATTGGATAACATTGATTATTTACTTTGACCTAATTGGATTAATTGTATTAATTCAATAATTACACAATGACTTAATTGTAAAATCATAATTATCTCTACCATTTGAGGATATTATGGTAATTTTAACTATGTAATAATAGGTGGCTTTGGCTTGATTTAATTGGATTAAATCAAGGAGGCAAAAATTTTTAACTAATCCATTTCCTAATCATTGGCTTGATTTAATTGGATTAAATTAAAGTGGGAGACAGTGGAGATTAATTACACCTAATTATACATATTTGGAAAAATTAGATTAAGCCCACTTAAAAGTTGATTACAGCTTTTATTAATTAAAAATTACCTAAGTTTTGATATAAATAGCAAGCTTTATGAAGGTTTTAATTACAAGTACAAGTACAAGTATAAGCAAATTCTTGAGAAATTAGCCTAAACTAGAGAAATGTTTAGAGAAGCTTGTGAGGTCTCTACAACATTTCATTTAGGAGAAATCAAGATTGGATCTTGAAGTGAAGCTTTGTAGCATTTGAAACGCGATTGGATCTTGGAGTCAAGCTTGCACACCTTGGAGGTTCTCCAACATTTTCAACAAATGAGAAGTAGATTGGATCTTGCATCAAGCTTACTAGGTAATGTTTGATCTTCTTCAAAGCTATGTTCATTTGTGTATTAGATGCATGATCACATAGCTTAATATTGAATAAGGCTAATCAATTGTGTTATGATATTTTAGAAGTATAAACACAATATGCTTATAATTTAGGTCAAAGATGTTCATGTTGGACATGGAACAATTAATTAGAGTTTGGCACTCTATATTAAAGCTTAGAGCTATGGCTACCATTTTAGAAACACTTGACCACCTTTGGAAAAAATAATTAGGGTAAAATACCCTAATTGCTTCAGCTCTCTGGATTTTCCAGAGAGCTGAAACTTTGTAAACAAAGAAAACAAATAAAAAAAAGTTGTGTTGTGCACTACAGTGACACGCTCACTGTAGCGCGTATAGTGCTTGTGTCACTATAGCGCGCACTGATTTTATTTTCTCTCGTTCTGGAGCTTGCGGACTCCGATTCAGTCCCAATGTTTTCCTATACACTCGTAATGGAATAAAGTATTTTATTAAATAATTTAAAATTATACCCATACTTGATATCCATGGGTTAGACCCATTTCCACTGCCCGGGGCACCGATCCGACCCTAGAGGTTCCACAACCGCCCCAACAGAATGGTATCAGAGTAAAGGCTTAACCACACAACACATGTTTTTGAATCTATACCATAGTAATTTTAATTTAATTATGCATAAGACATATTGGATATGTATTGCATTTTTTAAATTAAAACTTTGACCTAATAAAGTTAATGACTTGATTGTCATAAATCTCCCGTGATTAGGTGATTACTTTTAAGTAATAGTATTAATAATATTGGAGCATTATTGGATGGTCCGTCTTGTCAATACGGAGATGAATGGTTTCATACTACTTATATCTAATATTGCCATTACTGTCAGGGTATAAGTGCTCGGAACTTAGGTCGCTCCGGTAAAATATTAGATGTAGCGTGATGAGTTAACGTAATCACCCAATATCGTCATTAGTGTGAGGGTGTACATACGAAGCTCATTAGTGCACGTTGACAAGTATACTCCTAGAACATGTCTTAATCCAATATCATCATTAGTGTGAGGATAAGAAACGGTTTAGGACCAAACAAGGAGTCACATGAAGTGATTGACCTTGGAGGTCTACCTAATGAGTTTACAAAGGCCAATATCATCATTAGTGTGAGGCTGGAATAAATGTCATGGGATCCACTTCCCGCTATGAAATTTTGATAGTCAAATTTCTATTTTTCCATTAAGGGAGATTACAGAATTACGTAAAGTAGTGGGAGTGCACTAATAGGTTTAAAATTCTATAATCAATTAGTGTTATCACTTTTGAAATGAAAACTGTTCTACTACTACTCAAAAATATTGTCTTGTAGATGGCTGCCACTAATCCATTGATGAAACTTTTGGATTCCAATAAGCTAAAAGGAGCCGAAAACTATTTCGAATGGGAAATGAACATATGTCTTGTCTTGGAGTGTGAAAAGTTGACTTATGGCACGATCAATCCACTGCCTGTTGATATCGATTCTGACTCCACTCCAGAAGAGCGAGAAAATTTTGATAGATGGAAAGATGATAACCTAAAGGTGAAATCCTACATCTTGGGTGTTGGATAATATGACCCATAGCGTCACTATTTGTACAGATCATGGTGTTGTTGTACAAATTAACTATGTGACAAGGAAATTGCACTCTCATCATTTGTGATTAGATCACCATAGATATATAAATGAAGAGAGGTCCCTATGATTAGTTCATGGACTGAGAATGATATGAGACAGTATCAGTCCCCGAAGGTTTAATCATTAAATATCCCTAGCCGGAGTATTATCGAGACTGGACATCGATAATGCGGAATAGGCTAGTATTGCACTTGTGTGCGTTGTGAGGGCACAACGGCATAGTTCTCATATATATAAGTATCAGATACTTATGCAAGTGCGATAGGAGGTTGTGTTTCACCGATGGTACGGGAAACAGCTTCGCTCTGGATAGACCCCTCGGAATCCCATTGGTATTATGACTATGTGTCTATGGGAGTCCGACATCAGGGTAGGTGTATTTGGTCTTAACCTGAGACTTGCACCGCTAATACTTACGATAATCAGTAGACTTTGGTCTTGGTGGTACATGGCTTTAACCGGTTCTGCGTACACCACTTCTGGGTTTATCAGAGAGTCGTATTGTATTGGGTGTGATGTCAAGACGGAATTATCACTTCAGTCATAGTGGAGATGATGTCACGCAGGATACGGTACTAGTGCTCTTGAGTGATGCGCATCCAATCATGATATTATGACCAGGTCATGAATATCTGATTATAGAGACTAGTTACCAGACATCTGACATGTGCTTCGGACGGGGCAGACACTTATCCAGCCCCAGCCCTAGCACGTGACTATCCGATACTGGGCCGATATACACAATACTACGGTATACTACGCTTGATACAGATCTATATATTCCTGTAAGAATATTTCTGGAGAATTGGGTAGGCATGGCGCTTTGCTAGAAGCCAACCTTGTCTTGTAAATCGGTATAACGTAGTACGAGGTACTTACGTGTTCGGATAGTCCGACGACCGTATTTGCTGCCAACATATCCGGAGATCTCATGGGTCGCTTCCCAAAGATTCACCGATGATGTATGACTCGCACTATGATTAATTTGGGATTAATTAGTAGAGAGAGAAGATTAATTTCTAGAGAGAGAAAATTAATCTGGGATTAATTACGGAGATATTTTATCTGGGATAAAATATCGTTTAAAGAGAGAGAACGATTAATTTGGAATTAATCGGTAAAAATAATATATTCGATATATTATATGAAATTAGATTTCGACGCGGAATTGAAATTAGATTTTAATTCGGGCGAACGAATTAATTTAGAATTAATTCGTTAGCGACGTGAATAGTGAATTCGCTAGGCGTGATCATTTAATTACGACGCGACGGAAAATTCGTTAATTTGGAATTAACGAACCCGAGCCCGATAGTGATTGCGAGCGCATTCGTATTTCGAATTCAAGCGCGACACGCAAGTCACATCAAGCGTCAAATCACTAGTCGCATCAATCGTCAAATCACTTGTCACTTTGAGTGATGTGATATGACATGTTGTCACTTTAATAAAGTGAAGAGATGTGATGTGAATAGTGATGTGAAGTGATTGAAAAAGCATTATTTGCTTTTTGCTTTTGACTTTTGAATTAAAGTTTAATATATGTTTATTTATTTACTTGGTAAATGATATAAAATAAAACATATATAAAAGCTTTTATTCTCTCTCTCTTTGAACAACATTCACGTTTTTCTCTCTCCCAAAATCGGTAACTAGGTTTTTTGAAAACCTTGAAATTCTTCTTCTCTCTCAATCGGTCTTGGACAATTTTTCTTCTCATTTTTTTGGTTTGATCACACTAAATGAAGAAGAAATAGTGCTAGCACACACATGGGTTATATTATGGTGATAGGGAAACGAATTTGTGAGCATGGAAAAGCTTGAAGCTTGGAGCTTCAATGGTGATGACCATGGCCGAATCTTGGAGGTGCTTCAACCATCAAAACCGCACAGCTCACTGCACTTGGAAGCCATTGGCGAGCCTAGGAGAAACGAAAAAGACTTGTGTTCTTTGATGCATCAAATCCAATCATTGTGAGTATATGTTTCCACGATTATTCATTGATGTGTTCATGCGATTTTATGCTTGTTTTGGATGATTCTTGGGACCTAATTAAGAACTCAACAATGGTATCAGAGCCTTGAACAAGCATGAAAAAGTTAGGCTTAAAATTGGGTAAAACGAATTTGGGCATGTTTTGATGAAATTGTTTGTTATAGTATGCTTAAATGAGTTGGAATTAATGATTGATTAGATCAATTTGAAGAAATTGTGTTTGGAACAAATTTCCCCAATTTTTTGTGTAGGCCAAAGTTGACAAAATTGGGTAAACTCAATTTGAGCATCAATTGATTAAATTGTTTAGTATAGTATGCTTGAATGAGGTTGAATTGATGTTGTGCATGATCAATTTCATGAAATTTGGTTGGATCCATTTTTCCCCAAATTTTGGGCATGACAAATTTGGGTAAACTTGATTTTGAGCATGTTTGATGAAATTGGATGATTTAGAATGCTTAAAGTATGTTTAATTGAGGATTGATTGGATCAATTTGTTGAAAATGAGTTTGGAACAATTTTCCCCAAATTGCTTATGTTGGCCGAAAATTGAGACCCTAATATCTTGGTGAATTTTTGTTTGTTTGATCATTGGATGACTTGAAACAAGTGGGTAATGTTGAATTGAAATTTGATTGGATTGAATTTTGATTTGGAACAATTTTCCCAAATTAAAGTAGGCTTGGCCGAATTCAATTGGATATGAAATTCATTGTGTTTTTTGTATTTTGATTCATTAGATGAGTTTAATTGATTTGGGAAATGATGATTGTGGATTCAATTGGATTGAAACCGAATCGGATTGGAAAAACCCCTAATTACCGAGAACAAAAGCATGTAAATGCATGATAAAGTATGCTAATTGATATTTTAGAAATATTAATTGGGGGGTCAATTGTGCATTACACTTAGGTTAATTAATTATGAAATTTGGAATTTTATAAGTTAATTAATTTGGGCTTATTTTGGAAATTGGGCCTTATAGGTTGTAATTGGGCCTTTGGGCTTGGTTGTACCAAGTTAGGTTTAGCCAATTTGGTTGGATCCAATTGGGCCCAAAACCGCATCCATAAAGTCCAATTATGACTTAATGGACCTTAATTATTTAATTGGGCCTAATGGGCCAAAATTAATTTAAAGGCTTATGGGGTAACTCCCGGATTGGATTTTGGTTATCAGTTTGACCCGAGTTGACCAAAAGTCCACGCCTTAAGAAATTAATTAAAAGCCCATTGGTCTTTAATTAAATAAACATTAGATGTTAATTGGGCTTTGAGACCCATTGCGATTAAATTTGGAATTTAAGTCGTAAAGGTTCATTAAATAAAGTGTAATATTCAATTTGGAATTGAATAGTGAATTAGTATTAAATACATGTTAAATTGGATTTAATGTTGTAGTTTAATTTAATTCAAGAATTCGTACTTTCAGTACTTATTCGCAAAACGAGTTTGACTCAAGCAAAAATCAAATCGTTGTTTGAACATTGGATGATCACTAATTATCAGATTAATTAATTGGATTAGATTGATTGATAACATGCTTGTATGAATACATGGTTGTGATGCATGAATAATGTATATCGGATGGATATTAGTCGGGTGGGGCAATTTTAGAAATTGTTGTAATAAATTTGATTTATTAAATTGGACCTGCGTGTCCAGCCTTATCACCTCTATACTCCTTGTATTCTCTTCTCACCTATTCCCCTCAATGTAAATGAGGTTCTTTCAGAAGTGTAGTGTAACGGGTAGAAGTAAATACATGTGCTAGCTTTGGAGAGAGAAAATGAAAGATTTGATCTAGGATCAATGAAAAGTATCCATCCGCATATCATTATTATTTATTTTCATACTCGCTTTATTATGTGTTTAGAATGCATGTTTAAGGGTGTATGATGATAAGACCTTAACAAAGATAATTAAATTGGTAGCCAATTTTCACGCGAAAAACCCTCATCAAATATCATGCGTTTTTCCTTCCAATGAGTGATTCTTACTCAAGATCCAAGATTGGCATGGGTTGTTGGCCAAAGTCAAGCCCTTGTCCGTCAAAGATGTGTTTGAATCACGAAGGCTTTGTTCCATATCAGTGTCTTGTCCAAGTTGTGGTTTGTTGGCCAAAGTCAAGACCACTTCTTGTCCATCGACATTGATTACGAAGCTTTCCATGGTCAATGGGTCGCGCTTGACTGGGATCACTAGGTTTGTTGTGCCAAAGCCAAGGCTTAGTTGATTAAGAGGAAAAAGGTTAGGTAATACATTGGATGTATTGGCATATATAAGATATATGTTTAGGATTTGGATATCCGCCTACTGGATCTAGGAATTGGATGGGATCCAATTGATCTTCGAGATCTACCTAGTTAATTATCATACAATTTGTTGGCCAAAGTCAAGATTGTGTGATATTTAACGGGATCCTAGCCCACTAGGAAACATGGTTTCCCGAGTACTCGACAGAGGGTTAGAGGCTCGCCGAAAAAAATAGTGGGAGGCAAGAATTGAATTTGCAATACTCGTTCAACTCGCCATACTACATAGCGCTCATTCAAATTATTTCGTCGTTAGATTAAATGTTAGTTGGACTAATATTTAAATTGTTGTTTTAATAATCAGTTGGACTGTATTATATTTGATTATATATAATTGGATTATATTAATCAATATATTTGAATTAATTAATTTCAGTTTACAGTTGATTTTATAGTTGGACTATAGTAATCAATGTAATTGAGGTTAATTAATTTAGATTATATTTGATTATATAGTTGGACTATTATAATCATTATAATAAATAGTACCACAAATCGTTGATTAAATAGTTGGACTATTAGAATCAAGATATAAAAATGAAAGATTAGTGTTTAAGACATAATCCTGGGTGAAAATGCATTTAAACGACTTTAATTTTCAAATTGGGAATAAATTTCAGGATGGTCCTGGAAAAATAATAAGTTATTTTATTTGATAAAATAACGTATTATGCCTAAGCCCGGAGTTAAGCAAATAGTAGAGCATAATCTTTGGAAGATCATGTAATGATAACTTAAGTGCTTAATCCATTATGTTTGTCATAAATATGTTCACAACTAGTATTAAAATTAGATTTTAGATACTTAGTGTGGTACATAAAATATATATATTGATGTTCAGAATCTGTTTTGAACAGGATACTGACTTCAATTGAGATTTATCTGCGAATTGAAAACGGGACGAAAGTCGTTGTTTTAACCGTAGATACCTGAATTTAGGAACTACCTTTGGGTTAGTACTTAAATTTAGAAACTGTTATAATGTAGCTAGTTTGACTAGAAACATTATCTCGATATCGCGTATAACCCGCTGCGGGTGTACCTTTATATTCTAGAACACTAAAGTGTTTTATTATATAAAGATGATATTGAGATAAACACATTAGATGTGAATAACAGAATTTATTTTGAATATAAATGATATCTCAATTATATATCATGACAAATAAATAGCTCAAATTGAGTTGATCAGTTAAGAAACTTAATTGTGGCATAGTTGTCAGGGACACTGATAAACAAGAATCGTATATCCGCACTTTTGAAGAGCGGATACCAGGACTGATTTGATTCCATTCAAATAAAGTCTACGAATCTAGTTTATTTGGGCAAAGTGCCTAAAACACTATTTACTTGGTAAAAGTGTAAATGCCACCGATCTGTTAGCCCTACTTCATAGTGAAGTAAGTGGGCCCATGTCTAGCTAGGCTAGATATGGATATGAATATTTCGTGACCTTTACGGATGTGGCATCGCGTATGGTTATGTGTTTCTTTTGAAGAACACAAATCGGAAACTTTCACAGTTTCGACACGAAATAGACAAACAGATCGGCTAAAGTATTGAACCGTCACGGTAAGACCGTAATGAAAAATACTTAAGCAATAAGTTTCTAGTATACTTGAAAGAGTATAATATTCTTTCAAATAAGGACTCCTCCCGGAATACGTCAGTTTGACGGTGTGTCCGAACGGATTAACCGAATTTTGTTAGACATAATAAGGTTAATCACGAGTCGCTCTGAGCTACCATTTCCTTCAATGGATAAGCTTTAAACAGTGCAAGAACTTATTTTGAATAAGGTTCCATAAAATCTGTTTGACAGATTACATATTAGATATGAACGGGAAAGAAACCGGGTTTCTCATTCCTGATGATTTGGGTATGCTAGGCATAAGTTTGGATGATACCAAACTAAAACCCAAATAGGATAAGTGCCAAATGTAGGTCATCCTAGGGATACCATAAGTATTGTACTTATACACCTCACGTGAGAACAATTAGATTGTTGTTCACCATACGTTTTTCCTGATAGGAATACCGATATGCAGTGGTAAGTGGGAGGATAGTATAACTCGATGGAAATCAGAGTAATACTATTCAAGGCACCGAATCTTAATGGAACACAATAGTTCATCAAGGATGAGACTATTACCATTAATCTTCGAATACACAAGAACCGCGTAAGTCGGACAGAGTCGGAAAACAACCTGGGGTATGGGTTTCTGATCTAACCTTATAAAGATGTGAATCATATTGAGGAATACCAACTGACTACGTATGAGGAAGTGATACAAGATATCAACTCCCCAATTATGGCAAAGTGCCATATAATCCGAAATGGATTCCATGTATATCAACCAGTTTGGATACTAGTTGATGTACCACAAGGCATTGTGCCTAATGGTACTTAAAAGTCTTCTAGGAAGACATACATGGATGGCAACATACCAACGTATAAAGCAAGGCTTTAACGGAAAGGTATCGTTATCAACATTGTGTTGATTACGATTCAACCTTTTACCTGTTGCCACGGTAAATCCATTTGGATAATGCTTGTTATTCGATCCATTATTGGATGAAGCAAGCATTAGGTTCTTGGAATTATCGTTTTGATATAATCATAATGGTATATGATTTAATTCAAAACGAAAATGATTCTTGTGTAAATAAGAGGGTTAATGGGAGCGCACTGACAGTGGCTGTCCTATAAAATAATGATAATACGTCATTTCTTGGAAATGATATTCCCATAAAATAAATATCGGCGAAAGCTTGGCTTTCGAAATACTCTCCTAGAAACCGTACATTGAAAAATGTACAACACCTGGTGTATCATACTCTTTGAGCATATGGATTCATAAACAGGACAATCCGAGTGATAGTCACTGGATTAATATTAAAAACATCCATTAGTATCTTATAGAACTAAGGATGCTGTCTTAGTCTATGGAGAAGGAGAACTTGAAGTGACTGGGATCACTGTAGCAAGTTTCCTATAACTGATAAAGACGACTAAAAGTCGCAAATGGTACTATATAGTTTGAATAACGGAACAGTGAGCTGAAAATCTTCCGAGCAAGATTCTGTTGCCGAATAAACAACAAATACGGATTATTGCTGCAGCTGAGGTAGCAATAGAAGCTATTTGGGTCGATAATAAATCTAATTAGATTAGATATAGTTCTGTTAGTGGCTGAGCTAGGCGTCAGCACAGACTAAGGAATTAAAGGTCTCATCGACGATCCAGATATATACTTCTATATTCATCTGATTCGTTCGGATCATACATCGTGGCGATGTAATGATCATGTAAATCGCATCGGATGATAATCATGCAAATCCGCTGACGAAAACCTTTTCTCAACAGTTTGAGCCAACCGTACATAGTTCGGGTGTTAGACACTCGAGTGACTGGCTATGTGCCAAGTGGGAGATTGCTGGATAATATGACCCATAGCGTCACTATTTGTACAGATCATGGTGTTGTTGTACAAATTAACTATGTGACAAGGAAATTGCACTCTCATCATTTGTGATTAGATCACCATAGATATATAAATGAAGAGAGGTCCCTATGATTAGTTCCTTGACTGAGAATGATATGAGACAGTATCAGTCCTCGAAGGTTTAATCATTAAATATCCCTAGCCGGAGTATTATCGAGACTGGACATCGATAATGCGGAATAGGCTAGTATTGCACTTGTGTGCGTTGTGAGGGCACAACGGCATAGTTCTCATATATATAAGTATCGGATACTTATGCAAGTGCGATAGGAGGTTGTGTTTCACCGATGGTACGAGAGACAGCTTCGCTCTGGATAGACCCCTCGGAATCCCATTGGTATTATGACTATGTGTCTATGGGAGTCCGACATCAGGGTAGGTGTATTTGGTCTTAACCTGAGACTTGCACCGCTAATACTTACGATAATCAGTAGACTTTGGTCTTGGTGGTACAGGGCTTTAACCGGTTCTGCGTACACCACTTCTGGGTTTATCAGAGAGTCGTAGTGTATTGGGTGTGATGTCAAGACGGAAGTATCACTTCAGTCATAGTGGAGATGATGTCACGCAGGATACGGTACTAGTGCTCTTGAGTGATGCGCATCCAATCATGATATTATGACCAGGTCATGAATATCTGATTATAGAGACTAGTTACCAGACATCTGACATGTGCTTCGGACGGGGCAGACACTTATCCAGCCCCAGCCCTAGCACGTGACTATCCGATACTGGGCCGATATACACAATACTACGGTATACTACGCTTGATACAGATCTATATATTCCTGTAAGAATATTTCTGGAGAATTGGGTAGGCATGGCGCTTTGCTAGAAGCCAACCTTGTCTTGTAAATCGGTATAACGTAGTACGAGGTACTTACGTGTTCGGATAGTCCGACGACCGTATTTGCTGCCAACATATCCGGAGATCTCATGGGTCGCTTCCCAAAGATTCACCGATGATGTATGACTCGCACTATGATTAATTTGGGATTAATTAGTAGAGAGAGAAGATTAATTTCTAGAGAGAGAAAATTAATCTGGGATTAATTACGGAGATATTTTATCTGGGATAAAATATCGTTTAAAGAGAGAGAACGATTAATTTGGAATTAATCGGTAAAAATAATATATTCGATATATTATATGAAATTAGATTTCGACGCGGAATTGAAATTAGATTTTAATTCGGGCGAACGAATTAATTTAGAATTAATTCGTTAGCGACGTGAATAGTGAATTCGCTAGGCGTGATCATTTAATTACGACGCGACGGAAAATTCGTTAATTTGGAATTAACGAACCCGAGCCCGAGAGTGATTGCGAGCGCATTCGTATTTCGAATTCAAGCGCGACACGCAAGTCACATCAAGCGTCAAATCACTAGTCGCATCAATCGTCAAATCACTTGTCACTTTGAGTGATGTGATATGACATGTTGTCACTTTAATAAAGTGAAGAGATGTGATGTGAATAGTGATGTGAAGTGATTGAAAAAGCATTATTTGCTTTTTGCTTTTGACTTTTGAATTAAAGTTTAATATATGTTTATTTATTTACTTGGTAAATGATATAAAATAAAACATATATAAAAGCTTTTATTCTCTCTCTCTTTGAACAACATTCACGTTTTTCTCTCTCCCAAAATCGGTAACTAGGTTTTTTGAAAACCTTGAAATTCTTCTTCTCTCTCAATCGGTCTTGGACCATTTTTCTTCTCATTTTTTTGGTTTGATCACACTAATGAAGAAGAAAGAGTGGTAGCACACACATGGGTTATATTATGGTGATAGGGAAACGAATTTGTGAGTATGGAAAAGCTTGAAGCTTGGAGCTTCAATGGTGATGACCATGGCCGAATCTTGGAGGTGCTTCAACCATCAAAACCGCACAGCTCACTGCACTTGGAAGCCATTGGCGAGCCTAGGAGAAACGAAAAAGACTTGTGTTCTTTGATGCATCAAATCCAATCATTGTGAGTATGTGTTTCCGCCATTATTCCTTGATGTGTTCATGCGATTTTATGCTTGTTTTGGATGATTCTTGGGACCTAATTAGGAACTCAAAATTGGGATCGATGGTTCCAGATTGGCTGAGACATTACATTGAAATACCAGATGCTTGGAGCATTATACGAATACTCAAGGAGTTGTTCGAGGCAAATCAAGATATGGAACTTTATCGAAGGTCTAAGGAATTGTTATGTGCTGAACTCAAGAGGGATGAGCTGTCAACACTCATGTTTTGAACATGATCAACCAGATTCGATATCTGGAACGACATGGCATTGTGTTTGATGAAAGGCTAGGTCGTAATTTGATTCTGTCTTCTTTGCATGGTTCTTATGCTGCCTTTGTATTAAATTTTCATATGCATTCGATGCAAACCACATACGAAGAACTTCATAACATGCTATGCACAGCGGAGTAAGATTTGAAGAAAAGCAACCCCACACTGTATCTCCATGATGGAGCTGGCTCTTCAAAGACTTCTGAGAAGTCAAAGAAAATAAAGATGGGGAAGAAGAAGATATCAAAGAAAAACTCCAAGAAGTGCAAAGGCGCAAAACCGAAAGTAGCTCGTGATCAATGTCTATAATGCAAGAAGTCTGGACACTGGAAGAAGGACTGTCCAGAGATAAAAGGAAAAATATGACCCCCATGTACGCTTTGTATTTTTCCAATTATTGACATCTCATTATCCTTAGATGCAAATAGTGGATGAATGTCAGACACTGGCAGTCCTAGTTATATTTGCAATTCCCTGCAGGAAATGAGGGTTAAAAGAATTTTGAATAAATGGGAGATCTAGCTTAGAGTTGGCAATAGCGAGACATTGGATGTCAAGGCCATATAAATTGTTGTTCTAGATCTCCCAAATATATGTAAATTAGATTTGCATGACTGTTATTATGTTCCCTCACTTATCAGACAAATAATATCACTGCCAATATTAGATAAAGATGGATATAAAATAAACATTAAGGATGAAACTTTATATTTGTATGATAAAGAAAATTTATTGAAATGTGAATGTTCTTTATCAAACGGTCATTATGTTTTAGAAACATACAGAGATGTCTTTAATATAGAGAAAAATACAAGTAGGAAGTCTGAATTAAATAATACTGAATTATGGCATATGAGATTGGGCCACATTGGTGTTAGACGTCTATCCAAATTGGTAAATGATGGTTTGATTGAAAATCTTACATTGGATCCGTATCCGATTTATGAGTCATGTATCCAAGGAAAGATGACAAATGCCTCATTTCAAAGTGTTGGACACCGTGCTGGAGATTTATTGGAACTAATACACAGTGATGTGTGTGGTCCATTAAATCATGCCGCTCATGATGGTTCCACATATTTTGTGACTTTCACATATGACAAGTCTAAATATGATATGTCTATCTGATGAAACATCAGTCAGAAACATTTGCAAGTTCAAAATATTCTGAAACGAAGTAGAAAAACAAACCAGTAAATTCATCAAATGTCTTAGATCAGATTGAGGCGGTGAATACATGAGTGAAGAATTCATAAATTATTTATGGGAGAATGGAATTCTTACCCAATGTAGCCCACCAGGAACACCTCAACACAATGGAGTGTCTGAGCGTAGAAATTGTACTTTATTGGATATGGTGCGAACGATGATTAGCTATACAGATCTTCCTTATTACCTTTAGGGTTACTCTTTACTTACTGCTGCCTACATACTTAATAGGGTTCCATCGAAAGCTGTTTCTACGACCCCCTATCAGATATGGTTCGTTAGAAATCCAAGTCTTAGGCATTTAAAGATTTAGGGTTGTCCTGCATACATTAGAATTACGCAGCGGGATAAACTAACACCCAGATGGTATAAATATAGGTTCGTTGGATATCCTGATAATTCCATAGGATATCAATTCTACGATTCCGAGCAACGAAATGTATTTGTTATTCACTTTGTAACTTTTCTTGAAAAGCAATTTTTGAGAGAAAGTGAGAATTGTAGAGAAATTAAACTTGATGAGTTTGATCCCAACATTAAGGAACCTGAGATGGAACCAGAGATCCAACTAGGTGAATGATCTACAACAAAGGTTCTACGAAAGTCGAATAAAATATCAAGGCCTTCTGAGAGACTGTTTTTAACATCCGATATGAGCCTTGATGTTCTCCTCTTGGAGGAAACAGATCCGACTACGTATAAAGAAGCAATATTTGATATTGATTCGGGAAAATGGCAGGAAGCCATGAAATCCGAAATAGATTCAATGCATGCCAATCAAGTCTGAGACTTAGTTGAACTTCCTGAAGGAGTTAAACCTATTGGTTGTAAATGGGTTTACAAAAGGAAATGAGGGTCTGATGGAAAGGTGGAAACCTTTAAGGCTCGACTGGTAGAGAAAGGTTACACTCAACGTCTAGGGATTGACTATAAGGAAACTTTTTCACCAGTAGCCATGGTAAAATCCATTAGGATTCTTTAGCCATTGCTGCATATCACGACTATGATATATGGCAGATGTATGTGAAAACCGCTTTCCTAAATGGATTCCTTGAAGAGGATATCTATATGGAACAACCAAAGGGTTTCGTATCCAGTGAGACTTCAAACTTGGTTTGTAAGCTCCGAAAGTCTATTTATGGACTTAAACAAGCATCCTGAAGCTGAAATTGTCATTTTGATGAGATAATTAGATTATCTGGATTCATCAAAAATAAGGAAGAACCATGTGTTTATAAGAAAGTGAGTGGGAGCATGATAGTTTTCCTAATCTTATATGTAGATGACATCCTTATCATAGGAAATGATATAGGGATGATGCAAATTGTGAAAGTCTACATTTGCAAGAACTTCTCCATGAAAGATATGGGTGAAGCTTCTTATATACTATGTATAAGGCTTTATCGAGATAGAGTTAGGAATCTTATAGGATTGTCACAATCGACGTACATAGATAAGATGTTAGGAAGGTACAGTTTTTCCAACTGCAAGGCAGCAAATGTACCTTTCTGATACAACATACATCTTTCAAAGAAAATAGCACCTCAAACTGAGGAAGAGAGAGTTAGGATGTCTAACTTGTCATACGCTTATTGTATTGAAAGTATAATATATGATATGTTATGTACTAGACCTGACATCAGTTTCAGCATCAGTGTGACCAGCCGATATCAATCTGATCCAGGTAATGATCATTGCACAACAGTGAAACATATCCTAAAATATCTTAAATGCACCAAGGATAAGTTTCCTAAAATATCTTAAAGGCACCAAGAATAAGTTTCTGATATATGGAGAAGATGAGCTACAAGTTAGGGGTTATACAAACTCCGACTTCCAGGAGATCCAGATGATAGAAAATCTACATCGGGATACATATTTACCTTTAAAGTGTATGGGTTTTTAGGGGCTAAATCCGATAACGCAGCGGAAGCGGTGGAAAATCAAATTTTCCGATTTCAAAAATTTTTCTCGGATTAATTAAATAAACATATTTATTTAATTATCCAATAATCAAATTATGAAATAAAATTCAATAAATCATATTTAATTGAATTTACCGAATTACCCTTACACTTGGTATTTTGTTCATTTTAGTCCGAAATTGATCAAATCAATTTTGAATGATTCTAAATCATTTCTAAGATGAACTTAGCATGTTCAAAACATTAAAACACCAAGGCAACCAAAATCCCCAAATTTCCCTCCTTTGGCCGACAGCTTCATTAAGCTCCAATTTGTGCATTTTGTCATTTCATGCTTCAAAACACATCAAGATGTAATCCAATCAACATGAAACTTTATATGCATCATATAAACATCCTTATACACAACATAAATGAAAAGTCTCAAATTTGGATGAGGTCTTAAACCCTAATTTTTCAAATTCTTCAAAATGAACAAATTAAACCAAATTGTTTAAATCAATTGCTTCAATCATGTTTCTTCCATCCAACCAAAGTCTCAACACAATGAAACAACTCAAGATCAAATCTATGTCATTTAATATTGGGTCAATAACTCTAGATTAGCAACAAAGTTTCCAAAACCTTAAAAGAATGCTTACAACTACACTAGTCACAAGCTTCCACCATTATACATGCTCAACACTTCCACCAAACTTCCATTCATCAAAAACACAAAGAATAAAGAAAAGAATTACATAAGAACATCACAAGATGTAGCCTAGATCTTAAGGAATATTTTCCTATCTAATAGTAAGTTGAGAAAACTTACTAAATCCAAGCATTTTCTTTGTTTTTCCTTTCTTCTTCACAAGCTTCTTTTGTTTTCTTTAATGGAGTTTAGGTTAGAAAGTGTATTAGGTTAGAAAATGAAATGAAAATGAAAACAATATATACTTGTTGAAAAAAATAAACCCTTGGCCGAATCCTTCACAAGCATATACATTAATTTCATTTTAATTTCATTTCAAGTAATTTGTTTATCTTGATATAAATATCTAATAACACTTTATTGATATTTATATTAAGTCAACAAAGGCAACTTAATCATTTAAACCAAATATCCAAAGTTAAGATATTTATATTTTAATTAATTTAATTATTTAACAATTAAATAATTAATTAATTAATTAAATACAAATATATTAAATATATGTATTATATTTACATTAAATATCAAATACATATATTCATTTAGGATATTAGTCAAATATCTCAATTTGACTATTAATTAATGTGTATTTAAATTAATCAAGTATTAAATGTAAATACACAATAATTAATCAAATGACTATCGGGTCCCTTTAGCACGTATATTGCGTTTAACCTTTAAATAACTTTATAAATAATCAATATTATTTATAAATTTTGCTCTAGTGCTCTACGAGTATGTTTCATTATTGAGACTCTCTAGATTCAGGTATATCCGTCACGAAATCCAATTTCGTGTCCATAATTTATCCACCCGTAAATTATGACGATCACAGATAATCTCGCTGAATCATACAGGTCGAGGTCAGGGCAAATGTATAATTCCTCCGTCACAGGTATCCGGATAAATCCCAGAGATATAGATGTAAACGTCAAATCTATACGGGGATTATCCAGTCGACTATTTTATTAGCAATCTCTAAAAGAATGTTTAGAACTAGCTTTTAAACTTTACCACGGGCCCATGGTTTTATCTGATTGCTAATCATATGGACTACCTATGCTCTGGTACACAGAACTGACGGATCCTATCTTGATACACATAGGACACCATGAGGATCTATCTACACCCAACGAACAGGCGGAGGTCTGATCTAAATAGATCGGTGACGTGACTGCCATCTAAGTATAGAAGATGTCTCATGTGCCCACAATGGCATTCAAGTCTAAGAATCACAAGTGCTACTCAACCCGAGAAGATTCTTATTGACGTTGGAGTACCATCCATTAAGAATCTTCGGTGAGTCGTTCAGTGTTTATCCGCTATAAACTCTCACACGTCTATACTAGTCTCCAAGACTAATGGTTCATTGAGAAACCATTGGAATCATATATTCCAGTATACGACATGTACCGGTCTCAACGGGTTTACTTTACTGACCAAGTAGTGTAAACCTTGACCAGGAACATTCTGAGAATGACAACGTCATGATACTACTCAATGTCAGTTGCGACGCTTTTGCAACAGTACCATGACTAATCATTCTAAGGTCATTACGTCTTTACCATATAAAAAGATACATTATATTATAGAAACTGCATATATTATTCAAAATAATAATATTTTACAGAAGTATTCAAAAGAAATACAACCGGGAATTGGCGCTCTGAGCACCAACCCCAACAAAATCTCCCACTTGCTCTAGTGCCAATAACGATTGTATCTAATACCCATCGACTCCACGTGTTTATCAAACAACTTCGGAGGTATGGCCTTCGTCAGCGGGTCTGCTACATTATCTTCATTTGGTACCTTGCACACGACTATATCCCCTCGCGACACAATCTCTCGAATGATGTGGTACTTACGTTCCACATGCTTCGACTTCTGATGCGCCATCGGTTCCTTTGCTTGCGCAATGGCTCCAGTATTATCACAGTATAACGGAATCGCATTCTCGATACTTGGGACAACTCCCAATTCTGTGATAAATTTCTTTATCCACACAGCCTCTTTTGCAGCTTCAGAAGCTGCAATATATTCCGCCTCAGTGGTGGAATCTGCTGTTGATCCCTGTTTGGAACTCTTCCAACAACTGCACCTCCGTTAAGGGTAAAGACAAATCCAGATGTAGACTTTCTATCATCGGGATCCGATTGGAAATCAGAGTCTGTATACCCATTAACTTACAGTTCGTTTCCTCCATAAATAATCAACTTATCCTTAGTACCTTTAAGATACTTTAGGATATGTTTAATGGCCATCCAATGGTCATTACCTGGGTTGGACCCAAAATCATAATGTTTTACAGAAGTATTAAAAAGAAATACAACGGGAATTGGCGCTCTGAGCACCAACCCCAACATAAAGGTGGTACGATTAGTTGGCGTTGTTCAAAGCAAGGCTCAACAGCTGATTCCACCACTGAGGTGGAATTTATAGCGGCTTCAGAAGCTGCTAAAGAAGCTATTTAGATTAGAAATTTGATCACAAAACTTGGCGTTGTGCCTAGTTTTGCGGATTCGATCCCATTATACTGTGATAATAACGGAGCCATCGCGCAGGCAAAGGAGCCGAGGGCGCATTCTAAGTCTAAACAAGTGGAAAATAAATACCGCGTAATTAGAGAGATAATTAAACGAAAATACATAGTGGTCTTGAAGGTTCAAGGACAAGACAACATAGCAGACCCGCTTACAAAGGCCTTACCTCCTAAGTTATTAGATAAACATGTGGAGGAGATGGCACTACGGTACCATCCAGATTGGCAATAAGCAAGTGGGAGTTTGATGGAGTTGGTGCTTGGAGTGCCAATCCGATTTGTATATTTTATTATTTATTAAAAATGAATACATTTTTCATTTCATACCTTAATAATGGTATTGTCATTATGCTATTAGATTGATGTATAGATATGCTAAGAATGACATCGACCTTAGAATAGTCTTGACACTAGGTGTAAACTATTCTTAAAGTAAATATTCCTAGTTGTTGGTTTTAGAATACGGTCGAATTCCTATAACCTAGAAGACTATCACATGTCGTATATTGGAATTAGAGTTCCAATTGTTTAACCTGATGTACCATGAGTTTTGGAAACTCGTATAGACATGTGGGTATTTGTTGAAGTGAATATTGAATGACTCACAGATGATTCCTAATAGTTGGATGTACACACCACCATCAATAGGAATCTCCTCGAGTCGAGTAGCATATGTAATCATTTGAATATAGGATAGCATTGATTTTGTGTGAGATCTTCCACACTTTGATGCCATGTATGTCAAAAATCTTTCATGGTCTGGCCTCTAGATGTTCGATGGGTGTGGATAGATGCACTCAGTAATCAAGTGCGAAGCAAGATAGAATCTGTCAGCCCATATGTGTACTATAAGGGGTTTAGGTATCCATGTGAATAAAGTCACGATTCTTAAAGACTTTGGCCAAAGCCGATCACCTAGGGTGGATCACATAGTTGTAAATAATCATGGACATGTCGACATGAGATGTGCGCCTTGGAAACTTGACGGTGTATTCTATGTTTCCTAAGCACAACTCGGATAGCCTACGATGGATGGATTGTTAAACATATGCGATGGCCTCGACTTTTATAGTTCAGAAAGGTCGTTCGTGTTCTTCGCGAATTCGGAGGTAGCCAAATTACGTATATATTAGCTAGGCTTATATGACGAACGTATCTGAACTTAGAGTGTCCTAATATGAAATGTACTCGTTGAGCACTTGGGTAGCCGATTATTTTTTTATAAAAGATAATATTCGATATTATAATTATCAACTAATATAATCAAGTGTTATTGGATAATATTGATTATTTACTTTGACCTAATTGGATTAATTCAATAATTACATAAGGGCTTAATTGTAGAATCATAATTATCTCTACCATTTGAGGATATTATGTTAATTGTAAGTATGTAATAATAAGTGGTTTTGGCTTGATTTAATTGGATTAAATCAAGGTGGCAAATATTTAACTAATCCATTTCCTAATCCTTGGCTTTATTTAATTGGATTAAATTAATGTGGGAGACAATGGAGATTAGTTACACCTAATTATACATATTTGAAAAAATTAGATTAGGCCCACTTAAAAGTTGATTACAACTTTTATTAATTAAAAATACCTAAGTTTTGCTATAAATAGCAAGCTTTAAGAAGGTTTTAATTACAAGTACAAGTACAAGCATAAGCAAATTCTTGAGAGATTAACCTAAGTTAGAGAAATATTTAGAGAAGCTTGTGAGGTCTCTACAACATTTCGTTTAGGAGAAATCAAGATTGGATCTTGAAGTGAAGCTTGGAAGGATTGGAAACAAGATTGGATCTTGGAGTCAAGCTTGCACACCTTGGAGGTTCTCCAACAATTTCAATAAAGGAGAAGTAGATTGGATCTTGCATCACGCTTGCTAGGTAATGTTTGATCTTCTTCAAAGCTATGTTCATTTGTGTATTAGATGCATTATCACTTAGCTTAATGTTGAATAAGGCTAATCAATTGTGTTAGGATACTTTAGAAGTATAAACACAACATGCTTATAATTTAGGTCAAAGATGTTCATGTTGGACATGGAACAATTAATTAGAATTTGGAACTCTAGATTAAAGCTTAGAGTTATGGCTACCATTTTAGAATGACTTGACGACCTTTGGGTTACCTAGAATTATTCATGAGACATTTTTTATTGGGATTCTAAATTGGTTTGTGTATTGGATTCAAAATTTACGCAAATGAGTATTTAGAAAAAATTTATGTTTTTGTAAAAATATTTGATATTTTGAAAAACTTGATTTTTATTCTATAACATGTGTTAATGTTGGATTTGAAGTTAAAAATTAATTTTAGATGTTTTTGAAGTGTTTAGGGAAGACCGGAAATAATTAGGGTAAAAAAACCGTAATTGCTTCAGCTCTCTGGAAATTTTCCAGATAGCTGAAGCTTTGTAAACAAAGAAAACAAATTAAAAATAAAAATAAAAGTTGTGATGTGCGCTACAGTGACACATGCACTGTAGCGCGTACAGTGCGCACGTCACTTTAGCGTGCGTGGGTACGCGCTACGCGCACTGATTTTATCTTCTCTCGTTTTGGAGCTTCCGGACTCCGATTCAGTCCCGCTTTTTTCCTATACACTCATAATGGAATGTAGTATTTTTTTAAATAATTTAAAATTAGACACATTTTCGCTGCCCGGAGCACCGATCCGACCCTAGAGATTCCACAACTGCCCCAACAAAATTAACTAAGTCACATATACTAATTGATAATACACTAACCATGTTGTTTTTTCGTTGAATAATCTAGTGTAAAAATAATTAATGAATCATCGGTTGCACGTCAAAAGCGTCACAAACCACTTGGTTCAAAAGATATTATTCTATGGAATATGAAAAATAAGAGATCATGATCTTGTTACAAATAATACTCGAGTTATAAATATACCTATGTTCTCAGAGTCAATAGTTCCAGAAGAATTAGGAATCCTTGAAGAGAAACAAGTACCTGAAAAGATCCAAGTCGTTAAAGAGACAAATACCTGAAGAGACCCAAGTTTCTGAAGAGACAAAAATCCCTGATGAAAATTCAAAACTGTCCTAGGTTCTGACCCTGTATGGAATTAAACAACTACTCTAATCTAAGACAAGTAAAAGTTAGAGTGACTATGGTTCGATTCAACAATCACTCATAAATCTATGCAAATATGAATCAAAATAAATATATCAAAGCAGTCAACAAAATCAACACAAGGATTTTGTTGACGGAATGGAAAACTCATGCGAGTAAAAAACCAATCTATTGTATATGAGAAAACTTACAGCGATAGTATAAGACCTATGGTGACAACTTCACCCACTCGAATGTTAGGATATATGCCCTAGAGCTTCATGTATTGTAAACAGAATTGTTTTTTGAAATAATAGATACATTATTCATTTATCAAAATTATTTGATTTAAATCGCATATTATAAAATGTCTAGTTTACCCTTGATTACTCACGTGCTTTCAGACTTAGTGTATGTTTGATACACAAGAGGATTTAAGTCTGAAGTTAGTAATCTGAAACAGTCCATAGAGAGCAAGCAAACTGAGTACTTTGTTTGTGGTTTATCTATAGCTGCGGTCCATTCTATACTTGTATGACGACCTTGATCCGGTTCGTTCATGTAGTGACATGGGAATGAGGGCACCATGTATGATGTGATCATATAGAACTGGACCCAGATAAAAATGAATATCTTATAATCTATGTTAACTGAAGAAATTCATTTTATCTACTAGATGGTCATATATGGATTGATCTTAATCCTGAATGTACTACGAACTCATACATGACAGGCTATGTCTTTTGATTTACTAAGGTTAGGTTGGTGAATCAGTCCCCGCCAATAACTACTTATTTTGGGGATGTGGTTTGGTGTGTAGCTGGGAACGTTTTACATAGACATGGAGTTCACTCCTTCTTACGAGAAGTAGAAAAATATCTATTTTAAGAGTTGATTCGGGGCTTGAACAATTAAAGCGCTCTAATCTTTCTATTACGAATAAAAAAATGAATATTCATAATAGTTATGAATTAATTGTTCATTAGAGAATCAATGGTACTTAAATGATAAAATAATTAGAGGGGTATAACGGACTTATGACCCGACTCTAATTGTGAGATATTCGTGAATGGCTAATCCATATGTAATGACTATATCGATGGACACCGAAGTTGTTCGGCATATTTTTTTCCATCTACGGCAATGAGAGTTCAACTTCGAGTTTTTAATGGAATAACGCGAAGTTAATAATTCGGAATATTCAATTAAAGTGTTTGATTAATATTTCGGGATTATTGGAGCTCGGAACCGTAGGTCCATTTGGTCCTTGTACTACCTCGATTAACTGTAGTAAACCTAATATAATTAAATTGTCTATATCATATACTCACATATATTTTATTATATTAGTAATATGATTAATAATATAATTTGTCACAAATAAAAACTATATTAAATTATTTAATATAATATTTTCTAGAATTATTTGATTATGAGATAATCAAATTATGATTATAAGATAATCAAGTTAGTAATAATTATAAGATAATTACATCACAATTAAGGTAATTACATCATTATTAAGATAATGATTTTTTATTTTGCTTTGGAGACAACACCATATGGCTTGACATACTCTCCAACATTATATGTCTATTAGGTATGACCTAATAGTTAATTGCTTTGTCATTTGTGCTTTACATCTTATGTTTTAGTATGGCCTCCACATTTATGTGTTTGACATTGTAAAAAAGCATTAGTAACTTAATGACAAAAATAGCTGGCTTTGGAAAGAATAACATCTCTACCATCTCCACTCAATGGTGGGGTGAGCAAGCACATTCAAACATTCACACAATTTTGAGAGAGGTAGAGAGAAAAAGAAATCCAGAATTCGTTTTCTTAAGTTTTGAGAGAAAAATTATTTTCTCAATTGTTGAGAATATAAAGAAAATAGAGTCAATTAGATTCACATCTTCTTCATTCAATATTCTTTAAGACATAGTAAACTGTGACAAGAACTTCTCTAAATAGTTTAGAGATTCATCTTTGTGCGTGAAGCCCACACTTCGATTTGTTAGTTTCGAGTCATAGTTCGGAAGATCAGGTGATAGATTCAAGCATCGGATCTCAAAGGAAACACATCCACATCGATGAACAAATCTATTCACCAAGAGTTGGTGGAATTCGGTTTCAACAAAATGAGAAGGCATAGAAAATTTTTCAAGGTCTATCCCGGAGCCAATCGCATTTCCAATGCGCATAAGGAAAATCATTTCCTACAATTGGTATCATAAATAAGGTTGAAAAATATTCTTAACCCTTCTCTTTTAAGTTTCAATTTTTAATAATTTATATAAGATATAAATTATTAATATAAATGTTGTGATGAGTAGGCACAATTTAGATTCATGAGATGAATGGTTTTAATGTTCATGTGATCAATGTTTATTTTGATTCATGTGATGAATGTGTTGCGTTGATCGTTAATTTTTACGGCTCTTATTTTTAGTTTTGGGAATGTAAGGCCATAAGGCCATATTCTTTCAAAGTGTTGTAAGTTCATTTCCTTTGTAATAAGTCCATATTGTAACCTTATTCATAACTTGGAGGAGCCGATGGCGTGAAGGACTTATCACAATCCGATTCCGCAAAGAACTCAACAACACACCATGGAGCAAGATTTGAAGACCAATGGATGCATTGGATTATTATTTGTACTAATTAAATTAGTATAGAAAAATAAGAGCTCGGTTAACGCAATTGTGATGTGTATATTTTTGTCAATCCAGCCCCTGGAAAAAAGTCGCTTCATGACGCGCACCAGCCCACGTTGTGATGCACCAAAGTATTTTAGCTACTACCTGGACCTAAACATGATCACGTCGCGACTCTTGACATTATCGCGACGCTAAGCAGGCTGCGTCGCGACGCCGAGCAGACCTAGCGTTCTGTTAGGTTCTATCTTGTAGAGCATCGCGACACCCATTTGGAAGTCGCGACGCCTCGTCTGAGAATATGATTTTGTGTTAAATAGTTTAATAACATGTCATATAACCTAGGGTGCCTACTCTTGCATTTTCATATGCCATAACATGATTACATGCATGATATTCTAGTCATAAAATATGATTTTATGTAATTTAAAAGTTAAATAGGAATACGAGATTCATGCAAACGGATTAATAAGATAAATTAATTTAAAGGTTTAAAAATTACGAATTCAAAGTTCTTATACAAATGGACCTTATGATCCTTAGTATATTAGATTCATGCAAACGGATTAATAAGATAAATTAATTTAATGGTTTAAAAATTACGAATTCAAAGTTCTAATACAAATGGACCTTATGATCCTTAGTATATTGGATGGAAACCCGCACATAAATTCCATAGCCGATTCTGAATGGATAGTAATTTGGTCTGCACTCGGGATACAATTCCACATGCCATTGGAATATATAATGTGCTTTTATCAATTAAATAGTTTAATGACATTTGATCCATTCGTTGAATTCTAAATTTTAAAACCTATCAGTGGACCAATATTTTAAAAGTTAAAATGGATTAGAACATTAAAGTAAACTTGATTAAATTAGTTTAATTAAGTTAATGGTTAGTAGAGACTAATCGGGATTAGTAAATAAAATTTTAAGAGTTAAAATTAGTTAGATCAGTAATAATCAACTAATATTAATAAGATTATATTTTTAACCGGGCATAATCTAAATTCATTAGATACTAATGTAATAGAAACCTTAGACTTCAAAATATTGAGTGGTAGAGGGATATACCACAATATATCATGCGATCTCCGTTGTTATCCAAAAATGTGAGATTCAAAAAGCACCTCGAGACGTCTTTGTTTTCATCCCCTACTGATGGTGTCCTTTTTTGGGTCAATATCAAGTTTGGATTCTGAGAGGATAAGAACTCTATATATATTTGGTGATGTGACTTACCATATAGCGGCACTTCACTAGTTAAGTCCAAGGCATATGAAACAACGGGTTACACTCACAAAAGAATGATTAAATAGTTAATCAAATTGTCAGCAGTTGGAAGTCTTATGTATGTTGTGTTATGCATAAGACCGGACATATGTTTTACAGTGGGAGTAGTCTGTAGGTATCAATCCAACCCAGGATTAGATCATTGGGTAGCGGTGAAACATATTCTCAAGTATCTTAAGAGAACGAGAAATTATATGCTAGTATATTCTAGTGAGGATATAATCCTCAGAGGATATACTAACTCATATTTTCAGACGGATGTATATTCTAGGAAATCAACATCCAGATCAGTGTTCACCCTAGGTGGTGGGGCTATTGTATGGAGGAGCATAAAGTAATATTGTATTGCTGACTCCATCATGGAGGCTGAATATGTTGCAGCTTGTGAAGCAGCTAAGGAATCAGTCCGGCTCAGTAAGTTCTTATGAGATCTGTAAGGGTGGCAATGGGTCGGGCCGTGCCCGGTCTTTGGTAAGCTCGACCCGAGCTCGATAATTATTTTTTTACCACGGGCCCGGGAAAAGCCCGGCTCGAGCGTCTACCGGGTCGGCCCGACTCGAGCCTGGGCCGGGCTTTATCCGGCCCAGTTTTTTATTAATAAAAATTTTAATTATATTTTTAATTTATTATATAAATATAAATAATATTTTTTAAGCTCGGGCCCGGGCTTAATATGCTAGGCCCGGCTCGGGCCCGGCCCGAGGTTTTTTACCCCCGTGCTGGCTGGTCCGGGCCGGTCCCAGACTTTTTTACCATCCTTAGATATCTGGAAGTTGTTCCAGATATGGATAAATCATTCACACTTTATTGCGATAATAGTGGTGCAGTGGTGAATTCCAATAAACTAAGAAGCCACAATATGGGAAAGCATATAGAGAGAAAATATCATCTCATCATAGAGATAGTGCAGATAGGAGATGTCATAGTCACGCAGATTCCTTCCGCACACAACCTGGCTGATCCGTTTACAAAGACCTTATTGGCTATATTTTTTGAAGGTCACCTAAAAGGTTTATGATTACATGACATGTCTCATTTGCTCTAGTTCAAGTGGGAGATTGTTGGGATATATGCCGTAGAGCTTCATGTATTGTAAACGAAAACGTTTATTGAAATAATAGATGCATTATTCATTTATCAAAATTATCTGATTTAAATAGCATATTATAAAATGTCTAGTTTACCCTTGATTACTTATGTGCTCTCAGACTTATTGTATGTTTGATACACAAGAGGATTTAAGTCTGAAGTTAGTAATCTGAAATAGTCCATAGAGAGCAAGAAAAACGGGTACTTTATTTGTGGTTTATCTATAGCTGCAGTCCATTATATACTTGTATGACGACATTGATCCAAGTTCGTTCATGTAGTGACATGGGACTAGAGGCACCTTGTATGATGTGATCATATAGGACTGGACCCAGATAAAAATGAATATATTATAATATCCATTAACTGAAGAAATTCATTTTATCTACTAGATAGTCATATATGGATTGATCTTAATCCTAAATGTACTACGAACTCCTACATGACAGGCTATATTCTTTGATTTACTAAGGTGAGGTTAGTGAAGCAATCCCGACCAATAACTACATATTTTGGGGATATGATTTGGTGCGTAGCTGGGAACATTTTATATAGACATGGAGTTCACTCCTTCTTACGAGAAGTAGAGTATCTCTCTTACGAGTGATTCAGGGCTTGAACAATTAGAGCACTTAAATCTTTCTATTACGAATAGAAAGATTAATATTCATAATAATTATGAATTAATTATTCATTAGAGAATCAATGGTACTTAAGTGATAAAATAATTAGAGGGGTATAACGGACTTATGACCCGGCTCTAATTATGATATATTTGTGAAAGGCTAATCCGTATATAATGACTATATCGATGTACACCAAAGTTGTTTGACTTATTTTTTCCATCTACGGCAACAAGAGTTCAAATTTGAGTTTTCAGTGGAATAATGTATTTCCAACCGTTGATGAAATAGATATATATTTGTTTATATAGGTAGGGTAGAGGTAAGATTTTCCTTGTGAGAAACTGGTTCAAAACGTGTCCAAAATAACACAATATCGTAATCTGGTTCGAACGCAATACGAACTCGTGTCGAACGAACATTATTCCGCAAACTTGTTCGAACGCAGTCTTGAATGCACCTCGAACCCATACACTCTGGAAGGTTTCGTTCGCACGGGAAAATAAACGCAGGTTATAGGGGAAACTACTGTCAAGTTTTGTTTGAACCCAAACACAAACGTTATACGAACGCCACATGTTCGAACTCAAACATGAACGCAATACTAACGAATATATGCTATCTTCCTACACAGTCTGCCAAATATTTGTCCAATTGCTCTGAGATCTCCAACACTCATTACAATTCAATTGAACTTGTTTTGTTACGGAATGTGCCAACAAATATATAACTAACACATGAAGAGATATAGCTTTCTTAAAAGACAAGAGCCTCTAAAGAGGAAAAGTCTACAAATTACACTTATACAAAAGAGATGTGTGATCATAATAAATTAGTCATCGATAGTGTATTTGCATTCACAGTAGCTACTGAAATTACAAATAAATTTGAACCTTAAACTAGTGATGAATGTAGACAAAGTCGTGATTGGCTTTAATGGGAAAAAAATATTTCAAGTAGCATTGATTTCTTTAGCCAAATGTCAAGTATTTGGAATCGTAGTCTAGACACCTGAAGATTTTAAACATGTTATTAATAAGGAAATGTAATAAATATAAATTAATAATTATATATAAGCATGTACAAGGTTTCTCGTAAAGACCTGGTACTAAATATGAGAATACGTATTTTCCAGTGATGGATACTATTTCTTTTCAAGTTTTAATCAGTTTGGCAGTCTCTAAAAGACTGAATAGTGCAACATAACTGTATGAGTCATTTGACATTGATATTTACATGAAAATCCCTAAAAGATTAAAAATATTCTAAGCATATAAATCAAAATATTGTAAACTGTGTTAATCAAGTTACAACGATATTTAAATAGATTAAAATAATTTGGACGCATGTGGTATAATCATTTGAGTGAATATATGATGAAAGAATGATATACATAAATGATTCTATATACCCATGCATATTTATTAGAAAGTTTGAATCTAGATTTGTTATTATAGCAGTATATGTCGATGACATGAACTTAATTGGAACTCCTGAAGAACTTCTAAAAATGATGAATATTTAAAAATAGAATTTGAGATGAAAGACTTAGGAAAAATAAAATATATTCTTGACTTGTAGATTGAGCATAAAACTAACGAGTGTTTATCCATCAGTCTGCCTATGTTAAGAAGATTCTAAAACGTTTCAGCATGGCTAATTCTCATCAATTAAGTACTATCATGGTGGTTCGATCTTCCAATCCTAAAAAGGATCCATATGTCCTAAAGAAGATGATGAAGAGATACGTGGTCCAGAAGTACCATATCTGAATGCAATTGGTGCCTTATTATATTTAGCTTAATGCACTAGGCCGGACATTCTATTTTCAGTAAATTTATTGGTAAAATTTAGCTATGTACCAACTCGATGACATTGGAATGGCGTCAAACATATTTTATGTTATCTTCATGGGACAAAAGACTTGAAATTATTCTATTGAAATGGACTAATATAAAATCCAGGTCTTATTGGTTATACCGATACATGATACCTCTTTAGCCCTCATAAAACACGTTTATAGATAGAGTATGTTTTTACCTATAATAACATAGTAATTTCATGACGATTTATAAAGCAGTATTTTGTTGCTATATCTTCTAATCACTCAGAGATACTTGCAATATATGAAGCAAGTAAAGAATGTATATAGTTAAGGTCACTTATCCATTGAGTTCAGAGCACATGCAACTTAAACTCTGCTACAAATATTCCAATTGTGATATATGAAGATAATATTGTATGTAATGCACAAATTAGATGATGGTACATTAAGAGAGACAAAATTAAGCATATCTCACCAAAGGTCTTCTACACTCATGAGCTATAGTAAAGTAAGCAAATTGATGTCAAGCAAATACGCTCCACTGATAATTTTGCTGATTTATCAAAACTTTACCGACATCAATTTTTGAGAAGCTTATACATAGTATTGGCATATGTCGACTTAGTAAATTTTCGTGATGATATCTATTGAGATGGAGTATTTCATAAAGGGAGTGCATTTATTGAAGTGAATAACTACAGTTAGATAAAAGTACATTGTACTCTTTTTCATTCGATCAGGTTTTATCCCACTGGGTTTTCCTAGCAATGTTTTAATGA